>BGPR01000125.1:840414-857756 GCA_013235015.1 Araneus ventricosus
CAAACGGTTGGGTGCGCTGTCGGATAAACCAGAGTTTTATAGATTCTGGGACTGTAGTACCAAGAATGGTGATTAAGACTGGGGAAATGACTTTGTTGGAATTTAGTTTCACAAAGCGCCTCAATTCTACAACTAAACAATCATTCTTATCTTGAATTTCATTTGCAAGTTCCTTTAAGGGGGTTGTAGTGGGTATGTCTCTGATCAAAAAGCGAGCACTTATATTCTCCCAAATTACGTCTGTGGAGACATCTGTATCCATAAACTTTGTTAAGGACAGCAGTTGTACTGCAAAGATCGGGTCTTTAGTCGTAAACTGTATTTTACCCTGACGGGTATGTCGCATATTGTCAATTGACTGATGACGGTTGATTGATTTCTTAATAAAGTCTTGAACCAGAAAAGGGTTGGTCTGGGGAATCTTCTTTGTCTTATCGGCATTTGAAATGATGATATTAATCTCCTCATATTGGCGATTTCCTAAACGCATAACCAGTTCATTAACGGACGTTCCACATTTCATGTAGATACTGTTCGAATTATCAGCCATATTTGGATGTTGTATAGAGTCTAAATTGGATGCATAATCTGTCGACACAACGGAAAACTCGGAGTACACCTTGCCTTTAAAAACGGATCACAAAAAACAGATAAGCTTACCTGTTTACTCCCACAATAATAATAAGAAAGGAAGAGAAAAAAACAAACACCGCCAGGAGAAAAGACCAAACTGCGGACCTAATCCAAAGCAGCTCAGGAAAAATCGTCGGCGAGCAAAACAGTCAACGTGCTGCTTCACCAACCTCGTTTTTACCCAATCGTGGCGCTAGTTGTCTATTTTCGCCGTAACAAGCCGAAAGCAAACATGTGGCAAACTTGTTTCGCAAGCGAGGGGGGTGATTCTGCCTCGTTATTTTGCAGCAGTTTCGCTACAACATCGACGCGTCAAATTTGCCATGACAAGATAATATCAAGTAAAAATCAAACTTGCTGCAAATGTACATGCTATCTGGGATTGTGTCTGAATCGAATAAATATTAATTTTGTTAATGTAAAACAAACACAATAATATTTATTCATGTTGATTACTCTTAGAGAAACATTAAAATGAAATTTGGATATTAAGGATTTCATAGATATTTGATTGATTACAAAACTTCACAAGGTTTTCACTTTTCATATAATAGTGATTTTTAAACTGACAGAATACTAATAAAATTTAGCAACTTCAATATGCTTGTTGAATTTACTGAATGAAGATCAGCTTGATTAGAATTAACATTTATACATAATATCCTTAATTGGTATTTTCCTAACATTATATAATATCAAAAAATATTTCTAAATTTTACTTGCAAGTATACATTCATAAATAAAATTACAGTCATGTTCAAATAACATTAGTTCATTATAAAAATATCTATAGTATAAACAAAAGAATATTATTAGTTTTTTATAAATAATGATGCATTTGCATTTCTGAGTCAGTATTCAAAACATGTTTCATATATATATTTGAAGCTTCTTGCATAGATGTAGCTACTTATAAAAATGAACTGATATTTTAAATATTCTTCTGTGGATATCTCCTAGATGTTTTAAAAATTCTAGGTATGGAATTGACAATTTCATATATTTGCTTTAAAAAAAATTCACATATCTGCTTAGTTGTAAATTGTGTAAACATACAATAACACTCATTTTTGAAAAACATAGGTTTACAGCATTAAAGGCTAAGATACTTAAAAAAAATCTATACAAAATAACATTAAAATTTTTTTATGCATAGCAATTTCTTGTTTACATTGACAAGAAATTATTCAATTCATATTTTATATGTGATTAGTGAAGTAAAAAAGTGAAATTTGTTTTTCCATTGATTAAAGAACTGTGATGCGTAATCAAAGCTGTTTTTTGAACTTCATGAACACTTATTTTTGTATACTTTCATGATTTTATCATTCATCTGGAGATCTTTTTGATAATTTAAATGATTTAAGTATAAAAGGCAGCCGTGGAATAATTTTAGCTGCTATTATTTACACAAATGGTGACTCAAAATGAAACATTAAAGTTTATATACATAGTACATAAGGTTTAATATTTTTAAATTAAAGTTTGGTCCAAATTTTTAAAAAATTGCTACCAGATTTCAGAATAAAATATTCCAGAATTTAAACGTTATCGGAGAATAATTTACTTTCTCTTGTTTGAAGGAATGACACACTGGAATAATAATTTTGAAAACTGTTTATGCTATACAGATAGGCCCGTGAAATTTCTGATTCTTAATTTTCTCAGAATCCCATGCTACAAATCAGCTATTCTTGTTTTGATTTAATATTCAGTGATTTACTCTCTTCATATGTATTAATATTATGGTAAATTTTAGGCTGCAAAGGAAAAAAAATGGGAAAGAAAAAAAAGGACTCGCATGGAACTTTTTAATGTTAAAAAGGATAAAAGCGTACAACATAAGTACAACTGTAATGTTGAGTATAAACATGCCAATGTAACCAAATTGGAAAAACACGTAAAAAAATGTTTCAAATATCCTGTTGGATTAAAAAAAAAGGTTTTTGAAAGGGATGCAATAGAAAATGAATATAGTTTTAAACAAATTCAGACTATGAAAACTACATCAAACTTTTAGTTTCAATAACATTTAAGTACTGATGGAGATGATTCAGATAAACACCACCTAGCAGTAAAATACCTAGTACATCTACAAATAATATAAAAGTTTCAGCAATAACTATTATTCAACAAATTCACTATAATTTTTAAAACTGTTAGAATGAAACATCTGCAAACTTTTCATCAGCAATGTGTAGTTCTTTGACTGATTAATCCAAAAAGAATTATAAAAAATTGTATCCTTCATTTTAGTTTCCATTATCAGCTCTTTATAATTTTAAAATCAAATAAAATTCCCTTTTTTAAAATTACTTTTAAAATAGAGGTTTTTTTTAAAGTTAAAATAACTCTTTTTTAAGAAGTAGCAAATACATAATTATTTATTGTAATTAAAAAGGGTATTTTAATTTAAATCAAGAATTTTATGTTAGAAGCATGATGTAGTAATCCATTTGATTTTCTGATTAAATATTTTAGTTTTTATAAAATTTCATTAGTTTAATTTTTATTGATTAAATTATTTTTTTGATTATTTAAAATGAAATTATATTATTCACCTGAGTATTTATTTACACACCAATACATCTATTTTATATGAATAGAGTGAATTGAAAAATAAATACCCAGGTAAATACAGTTATTTTACATAACTGGTTATAGACTTTGTTGGGAATTATTTTCAGTGAAAAAAGCTTTTAATTGTGCCGCTACTTTTGTTTCTTTTTCATCGGTAAAAATTCACTGATCTGCACAAAATTTAATTTTTTCAAGACTTAAATCTGAGCAACACTAAAGAGCATCTGCGCTGTCTTCCACTACATGGATTTTACATTCTATCCTAGCAATATACTATTTTATTTTCTAGATTGAACTTTTTAGAATCGCAGAAGTCGAAGTCTCTGAAAAATGAAATGCGCAAAATTAAAACACCGTGCAACGAAAGATTATATTCTTGCTCGTCATTGGCTGAATCGTGGTTTTCTCCGCGATAGTGATTCTGTATAAGGCATTCTGATTTGTCAGTATAATGAACATTTTATAACTTTAATTTCTCTGTATTAATTAATTTTAGTCGATCCAATGTAGAATATTGAATAATAAATTTTTTGACTTCATAATCTATTTTTTGGTTACTTACAAAAGTTGACCCTCAACCAAATAATATTACTTGAACGATAGCGAGGCATGTTCTGCTGCCTATATGAAATCAGTTGATAACCAGCGAACAAAACTTTCTCGTATCCGTCCTAATGTTACGGAAACACGAGCGATTCTTCGCCGTTTTCTCGCGACCGACGGCCGTATTCCTCAGCGGCCAACCAAACCACTGCCGGCCACACAAGCGGTTTTTTAATGCGAGCTCTGTAGCTTGTTTCTGCAACAGAATGGCGAATTCAAACAGTTGTTTGTGAGAAACTTTTGATACATTAGAAATGCATAAATATAAAATTCATTCTATTTGTCTCGTACTTGAAAACGAAGCAAAAGTGTTTATAATTTCATTAGAGTTTTGGATGTTTGTTATTTTTTTCTGACATTCTTCCCCTTCAACTAAAAAAATTTCAAAGATAAATTATAGATTCTTAAATATTTCTTTAAAGTAAGAAGGTAATCGAAAGCATTCCAGCTTTAATTTGTATCATATTAATTCCTTTTACCACCAGGGCAAATTTTTTCGAATTAAGATACAATAAGTTACAAATAATAGCTTATTGTAGTTATATTATCGTCTCATTTTCAAGCATCACGAAAACTATTTTGTGGCGGACTTCGTAATTTTGAACCGCGATCAGATGACAAGGACAACACAATATATTAATTTTTAAGAGAGTAATTATTAAAATTAGGTTGTAATTCGGGTAGAGTTAATAAGTAAAATTATTTAAACAATTTTTTTAGAAAAAGGAATAGAAGATAAACATAAATAGAATAGAAAGTAAACGTAAAACAAAAAGGCAATATAAAAAGACCAAAGAATGAGCGGAATGACGTGAAAATAAAATAAATGAAATTGCCAATATTTCAACTGAAACATCTACATCACTAACATAAAACGGTAAAGAGCTATGGAAGTTCAAGAATCACAAGCTCACTATCCAAGTAGTATTCCTTGATATAATTATCTCAAATATAAAAAACTGAAGAACAGAACACAACAGGTCCAGAAAGGGCCCCTCCAAAACTTCCCAAGTCAGATTTTTTTATTGATTTGAATTCAATATCTATATAAGCAGTTTTTATATAAATATAGTTATGAAAAACTGAAGTTACGACACATTTAATTGCTGGTCAGTTTCAAGAAAGTTAGTTTCATTATCTCGCGTTTAAAAGAATTACATTAAAAAATTAAGTTTAAAACCCATTTTTAAAGAAACAAAAAAAATTAACAAAATTTGTTTTAGTACCTTCCAAATGCTCATATACAAAGTTTAACAGGGATGTTGACTCGTGTGCCAATCAGTCAACTTTAAAAAAAAGATTGTGTATAAAGAAGTATCGTGCATCTCCATATCTTATTTTGAAGTGTCTTCTTGATTTAATTAACTTTTCATAATTTTGAGTTGAGAATATGATTTGAAGTCAAAGAGAGTGCGATTTTCGCTAGTGTAGTGCTTCGCTTTCGGTCACTCACAGAAAGGTGCAAGCGAGTGACGTATCTTAACCTCTCCGTCATTTAACCAATAGCATAAGGCGAACTCGAAGACGTATTTCCTGTCTAAGAGAGCACAGCAGGAGCGAACGCAGAGTTTCTCCCAGCGGCGAGGCGCGATGTTGGTTGTTGAAGAATAAAAAAAATATATTTTGATATAAATATGGTTCGAGTGATCCTTCCAAGCCATCACATGGATTCAGATTAACATACTTCATTATGGATAAGACAATCAATCCTCGACATTGGCGACCTTATATAACGCATTTTCTTCGACTTTCGATTTCGTAATCCCAAAACGAAATAGCATCTATTCTTCTTCAACATGGCAACTCCGGAAACGCCAGTTATACAGCCAGATCCGGCATTATGGTTCCACATGCTTGAATATACGTTCGAACTGGCTTTTCCGAAACCTATTACTGAAAGCAAGACGAAATATAATTACGTCGTAGCGCACTTGGCGAGGCACGATGTTGGTTGTTGAAGAATAAAAATTTATTTTTTGATACAAATATGGTCGAGTGATCCTTCCAATCCTTCACATGGATTCAGATTAATATACTTCATTATGGATAAAACGATCAATCCTCGACACTAGTAATTAAGTTTTGCTAGTGGAATAAATTATAAAATTAGGGTTCAAAAGTAATTACCTTTAAAAATATGGCACACAAAGAAGGTTAATATTTTTCAACAAATATTGACTGTTTTAAGGGTTTAATTTTGTTTATGACCGTTAAAATTCAACATCAAGAAGAAGGTGATATTTTCTTTAAAGTGCGTGTTGCTCATCATAAGTGATAACTTGCTTAAACAGGATAATTTTGGCATGTTCTATATGTAAAAGTTGGGAATGAGAATTTTTCAAAAGTAATATTTTTTTATAAAAAAAGCATAGTTAGTTTTTTCAAATTATCATTGAATTAATAAAAAGAAGGACGGTCTAGGAGATTTTATTAAAAATTAGATGCTTTTTAAAACAGAGACAAATAAGCAAAACCAGATATATTCAAACGTATTCAGGTCGTATGGTCACTAAGGGTAAAAAAACCCCGGAATAATAAAACGTTGTGTTATATTGTTAAATGCAGAATTTACAAAATTGTCGTCACTACATTTATAAACGTTGTTAAACGTAGAATTCCCAATATTCTCAGCACTATATTGGTCAACGTTGTTAAACGTAGAATTTTCAATATTGTCACCACTACATTGATCAACGTTGTGGGAATATAGAATTTCCAATATTGTTTATACAGTATTCGTTTTTTTTATGAAAAATTGTTCCATTGAATTTTTTGAAATAAAATTTTTTAAATAACATAAATTTTTAAGCTAAAACTAATACATGTGTGCCAAAATTTTACATTTACAAAATTTTTAAAATTTAGATATACAGCATTCGGTATTCACAATATTGTTCTATATTGCCCAAAATATTTTACAATATTGTGGTGTTACTGGGGTTTGAACGCGTTTTTTTTAACCGATTGAATCGAAAATTGAGCAGATATACAATTAAGGTGAGAAGTCTTCATACCAATTTTTATTTATCTGCGTCATTGTGTTTAGGAGCTATCGTGCTCACATTCATGAGAATATGCAGACCGATAGACAGTCAACACTTCAACGGATTTGTCGAAAAATAGGACCTACATTCTTGATGATAAAACTGTGTACCAAATTTTATCTATTTAGCTATTTAAGTTTTTGAGCAGCCAGTGATGAGTGTGTGTAATCGAAGCACACGGTCGCGATGGACCACATTCTTCGAACGTAACAATTTAGGGACCTTAAAATTACCTAATAGAGTGCTTTTACCTGATATGGAAAGTTACTAGTTTTACCGCGCGAGACTGAAATAGAAATATCAATAGTTATTGAGATTACATAATCATCGCACCCATACACTCATTCATTCTCCTTTTGCTTATTTCATTCACTCAAGCACTTTTACCATTAATGTGAAAAAAGAAAAACATATTTAGTAGTAACAGAGAATATATATTTACCTGTTTGTTGTCTGGCTGTCTTGCATACGTATGAAGTCACGCTTTAGTTGTGGAGGGGGGAGAGTCTGGAGGGTGATATTTGCGCCTGCATCTTTTCCTTTTTTAGATTCTTTCCCCCAGGTGTTCCCAAATATGTCATGAAAAGGACAGGTACGACCTTGTGGGGTTGGTTCTTTTTCTGATGTGTCTGCTAGAACTCTGGGAGTTGTTTACTTTGGGATCGCTTACTGTTGACCAGTAATGAGGAGGGTGCGTGGTCTTCGCTTCTTTTTTTGGAAGCGTGGGATCATAAGTTGGAATGGATTTAATAGCGGGGTTAGTATGACTGACGATGTCTTTGAAAAAATTTATGGCTAATTTTTTGAAAAAATTTTCGATTGTAGTAATACTTAAGAAGTTTGAGTTATCGTGTTCGCATGAACACGGACAGACAGCCAGACAGATTTCCCATCGATGGATTTTGTCCAAAATTTGTACAAATTATGTGTAAAGGTCACATACCAAATTTCATCCCCGTACCTCTAATAGTTTTCGAGTTATCGTGTTCACAGACACACATACAGACAGACATAATTCCAAAATTGTGTTTTTTGGACTCAGGAAGGTTCAAAACGTGGAGATTCATCAAATTCTCGATTTCAAATTTTTTGACGATTAGAATACTTTATCTTTGTATACTTCGTATACGAGAAAGTAAAAACAGTCAGGTAATCAAGTATTAAAATTAAAGTTAGAATTTCAAGGGCCGACTGAGGACAATAAATTCGGAAATTCTTGAATATTTTTAAACCATATACTAGTGTTCGTTGCATTAAAACTTAGGGCATTGGTCAAATTTGTATAGAAAAAAACCTTTGTCTCATTACAACTAGTGTTTTTCTTGTGGAAATTCACATTTTTCACATTCGCGATGCTGGTTTGACGTTAATGTATAACAAGTTTTGGATTTAACATGCATTGTTTTGAAAACATTCTTCCTTCTTTCAGATTTTTCCTTATTTCTTTTTGTGTTCAGAATAAGACTAACATTTCTCAGAATTCCTTTACTTTATCTTTTAAATTAAAAAGCAATCCTCTCACATATTTCGAAGTAGGTAGAATGAGCTTTTTTTTTAACATATAAGTAATGTTTCGATTTCATAAATTTGTCAATTATAAATGAAAACGCATCGCGCTAATATGCAGATGGGTTCTAAAGCAAGACAGGCCGATAAACTCAAACCTTGAATTGTTCTGTTGTCACAGTAATGACGTTTCGCCGATTAAAAATTACAGATATTTCCTTGTGATGCTGCCATCTAGGGATCTTTTTTAGTACTATTTCGAGGTGTTAATAATAATTCGAGCTTGTGATATATAGTATAAGTGTCAGTTAAAAAATAATTAATTTTGTGATAGGTGCCCGAAAACTTAATTTTTATTAGACATTTATTTTTTTGATAATCAATACAACTAGTTATTTAGATTTCCTAAAAACCGTGAACTAATTGATTGCAGAAGTGATTTTAATGCATTTTAGATTCAGTTATTTATAATTGATGATCTTTATTAAAATATTATTTTCCTAGTATAGTGAATAAAATGTGTTGTGTGAATATCAGAAACTACATGATTAGAAACCCATCGTTGTTAAATTTAATAAATCACTGTTCCACTAATCAATAAAATGAATAGAAAATGATAAGATATAGAGACTAAACGTTTGATTCAAGCTGGGACAATTCTGTTTTTTTTACTGTTAGTTTCGGCTTCGAAAAAATTCCTGGAATTTTTTCGGCTTTGGATAAAGTCTTTTTTAATTATAAATTAAAAGTTCGTGAATAATTAAAATTAAAAAGGATTAATTAGATTTAATATTTAAAAATAGGCTTCTGAAGAAAACTCCTTTCCAACATCTACAACACAGAGAATATATGGTCACTTTATTTTAAACAATGTTATCACTTAGAATTGCAATACTTTTGAGTACTGAAAAATATCGTTATGTTAAGGATACCGCTAATGTCAAAGGTAAAGTGTCGATACAATAAGTCATAAGAAAAGTGCTGTTCATTTTGTATTTGTGTTGTTCATTTTGTTTGAAATTTTCGTTCTAAATTACTACAGAATATGAATTTGTCATTAAGTTTATGGCAAATATTTGATTGTATTAAAAGAAATTGTGTGTTATTTGCATTGTCGGTAGAGAGGAGCGGTGGCTCCTACTTTTTGAGGGAAAAATTAAATTTGTATTTCATTTTAGCCGCCTAAAACTAGGAATTATCAAAGAAAACAATAGTGTCCGGGAATGCTAGCTAATTTTGTAACTGAATTTTTAACTTTTATTGTATACCCGCAATGCTCACGGATACTTTTAGATTTCTATAAATTTTTCTTCTCTACTTTTTCTACCCAATCTCCGCCACTGATTATTTGAATTTTATTCCGCCGAAAAGGAATTTCTTACAAGAAAGAAAATTTATTGATAATCAAACTGTCTTTCACTTTTACGTTTTCCTTTATCCTTCATAGGTGCACCAAGTGACATTGCTGTGTTGGAATCAGGAGTTTTTCGGTTCATCACCAGACTTAAAATGTGCGATTTACGTAATAGATCCTATCCCCTAACTTACCAATAATAACAATAATTGCTGTTAACACAGCAATACTAGTTTTATGCAGCTATATATTTGGGAACCAAGCCCAAAATGTACATTTTAAGATTTAGCAGTTTTCAGTTAACATGACAGAAAAATATTCAAATGCTGTATTACCCCAAAATTAATTATATTATAAACCATCATTTTGCAACAGATTGCTGTTGGTTCAATTTTGCGCAGCAAATTGCAAGTTTTTGGATATAATTTGTTATGGTGAGCCTGAAATCAATAAAATGGCATTTGATTCCTGATTACTTACCTTCTTCCATTTGGACACTACCTTATCAAGATGGAAGATCACTATCGCTATAAACACAATGCTGTGCTAACATTTGTGGGTGCTCTACAGAGATAGCCCCTGACCTTTTCTGATACGCCAATGAATTTCGTCAATAAAACGCGAAGACTCTACTATATAAAATTCAAAATTATTACTTCATTTTAAGTTTTCAGTATCGTATGATCGGAATATAACGTGAAGCTTTTTGCTTTCGCTTTAGAAACGTCAGAATAATTTTTGACGTTTTCTGTTAATTTTTTGAATGATCAGAAACATTTTTTCTACAAAAGCGTTCGGAATAGTGTTTTGATTGGCACATTATCAGAAATGATGAATGCCAACAAAGCAGAATTTATTCAATTTTTGGAAGCAGTCTGTAACTCAAACCTGAGAAAAACCTAAGATTTTCAAAATAATAATAAAAAGCACTACTCATGTTATAGTATGCAATCTTTGAAAAGTTTCAGTTTATGTATTTAATATAAAGGATCTCCATATATAAAGTCTCTTTACAGTTTCAAGAATTTATTAATCAAACGAATGAATTGACAGATATGTAAAACTTATTACAAAATGAGGAGTGTATAAAAGGTTTTTTCCTCATCATTTAATGCTCTTGTAATGAGCACCATGAGTTGTACCAAGCACATAGAAACGATGCTTAGTTTTTTTTGCCATGTTAACTTTAGCATAGCATCATCAATAGTGGCAATGACATCAGTAATCTTTTGCTTCAGGTCATTAATGTCCCGGATCTTTACTCGATACATAATGTCTTTTAACATAACCTCACAGAGATAATTTCAGGGTTAATGATGGATAGTAAACCACATTGGTAAAAATAAAATTTGAAACAGATTCGAACTTTCTAATCCGAAACGTCGGAGAATGATAATGTTTTAGGCTTGACTAAACCTTTCGTCCGTCTTGTCTTCGTCTGTCTTGATTGCTTCAGCCGTTGCATTCTTTGCGCAATGTTTTTTTACATGATGAGATTTACAGAAAGAATGCCAGACAAAAAAACAACATTATCATGTTAAAAAAGTATTTCTTTGCCATGTTAAAATTTTTTAAATTCTTTGTTCAGTAGTATCTATTTTATTTTCAAACTATTTTTTCTTTGAACTTCATATTATTTTTAAAAATTTACTCTTAATTATAGCAACGATAACGTGCCACTAAAAATATATTTAATATAGTCGCAAAACGCATGTGTATATCCGCAGTAACATGGTAAGTATTATTGTAAAATATACTGAAAAGTCTTTTTGAAAATTTATTAAAATTAGATTTAAAAAATTGTAAGGAAATATAATTTGGTATCTTTGAAAAGCTACGAGGGTGTTTCGAAAAGTAAAGAAACAACACATATAGGAGAAAATAAAAGTTTTAGTGAAAGCGTTGGCAACGCTGTCTATAACCTTGAACCTTTCGCTTTCCCCTCGTACTCATTTGCCATTCCTGTGATAAACCTGGTTCGAGTAGTACGCCTTTACAATGGCGATCCAGAATCCCGCCAGTTGAGAAGTGCCACCCGTTGCAGGTTTTCTTAATGCAAAAGGTGAGCGGCCACTGGCACAAAGAAATTGATTCCGTTTATGGGAATACTTGCGGTATAACGCTATGCAATTCTTTCAATGTGAGATACCTATTTGCACGAATTGCTCCCTCAGTTCTTTGAAAAAATGCAGAGACGGCCGAACTTTTTTTGCGTTCATCATGAACACCTACCTCCAGAGAAATAACGACACCATTTCGTTACAGTTTGTCGATTCATAATGTTCCCACAAACGGAAACAATTTCTTTGTGATTATCCGCGGGTCGCTCACCTCTTGCACCGATAGCACTTCTCATTTCGCGGGCAACATTGGATGTTTCCAGAAATTCAACAAGATCGGGATGATTTTATCTTCATGCAAGACGGTGTCCCATTTCACTTCAACCATGAGATACGGCAGTATCTGAATGACACAATTCTAGGATGATGGATCGGGAGAGGTGGGTTGCATTATCTTGTTCATTTCAAGTGGCCTTCAAGGTCACCAGATCTTACCTCATGCGATTTTTATCTGTGGGGATACAAACAAGAGAGCGTGTATGTATCACCTATGCCTGCTACTCTTCCAAATCTGCGAGATCGAATTGTTACAGCAGTGAGTTCAATAACCAGGGACCAGTTATTTCGTGTGTGGCAAGAAATGGACTGCTGATTCTACGTTTGTCGCATAGCAAATGAAGCTCATGTTGAATGCATAAAATAAAACTTTGAGCTTTCCTCTATCCAGTGATGTATCGTATGTATCTCTGTTTATTGTCGTTCATTAGAAATAAATATTTTATATCTGCCCCTTCTTTTTGAATAACTTTGTCTCTCGTGTATGAAAGAGTAACGATGAAAAATATCGAGATTCATCCAAGTCCTGAAGTCTAATCTTTGTACAACTACAATACTTCATACATATTTCGTGTGTGAAAGAATAATGATGATTATTTTTTGAGGTCTGAAACCAATCATCTTTAGAATGATTTTTTTTAGTAACGATTTGTCATCGAAATTTTCTTTCTTTTTTTTGAAAAATGTTTTCATTTCTCTATCATACCTAACTTCCAGATTCATTTAAATCATTATTATACATTAAACACTGGATTCACACATTCTACCTCTTACCGTAGAGCATATATTGTGCAACATTACATTATACCGAAATGGTGTTAAAGCTGAAACAAAAAAAAAAAGAAATTGAAAATACTAATGAAATCAATTAATTCACATGACATTGCGCACACATGACAAATAGAACCGTGCATTTAAATTATAATGTAATGTCCGTAATGGTTTCCAGAATAAAGTTTGGCGCGATACGCCAATTTTTATTCTGGAAACCATTTCATTCTCAATTCACATACATCCATTCGAACATTCTAAAAACCATTCCATTTCACATATATCACGTGAGGATGGACTGACTCTATGATTACAACCACAAATTAGAAAAATATGCATTTTATTGATGCAAGAAAAAAATGCCGTTTTTAAAAATAGGTAAATACTTATAAGTCGTAGAAAAGAATCGAATTTATTGTCAGCTGCGACCATTATTTGTTGTAGCGTTAAAACAGGGTATCAAAAATGCTGACCCTGTACTTCAAGATTCATACACTATCTATTAAATCTATTGTCTTCAACCATTTTAAACTTCGTCATGGAAGTTATGGACATAGTTGAATTCTACTTTTAACCAACCCGTTAAACAAACCTTTCGGTTTATTTCTTATACAGCATACTTTCATCGGCTGCATGATCTATATCTGTATTCTATCTTCATCTTCCGGATCTAATGGATGTTCCACGGCCGAACAAAAAGAACCTGAACATACCGCGACGGAGCCACCAGCCGACCTAGAAGTGTCAGGGCAGTCTTCAAAAATCTGGCACCCATTGTAAGTTTTAAGAACATAAATCTCCCCCAGGAGAATTCTATAATTAAGTCCCATCGCTGGAAGAATGCACCCTCTCCTCTGGGCTTAACCGAAATATTTGATTTATGTCTTTCATAAGCGAAATTCTATGAATAGCTAGTTTTCTTGCAGTGCGAAGAACGCGTATTCGGAAATTGCTTCAATGTCTGTCGCGAAGAAAGGTCTCTATTCTACCATAATGTCTGGATAACATTAGAAAGGGAATGCTTAAATTATCATCACTGAAGGTCCTTTGTCTATGATGTTATCAGTTTTACAAAAAGATTGTAATTTTTTATCCTAATAATGACATCTCCTGGTGCAGGTATTTTGGGCGACATACCTGTATCTTAAAGGGATACATATATTTATTCTTAAAGGGGGATTCACAGCTCATTTAAAACAGAAGAACACAATTCACAATCGAAATGCTATTAATAGTATTTGAAAATTCCTTTAACATTTTCCGCACAAAAAGCTCTTTGTTATACCATATAGTCTAGATAAACAGAAGGTATGTTGAAGGTATGAGAGGAATGTTGAAGAATTGTTGTAATTGAAGATACTGTGCCTAGGCGTCCTGACATAAGAAGGAAATTCGCTTTCTTGACCAAAATCTGGATTCTGAAATTTTCGCGACCTGTAGACATCCCGATTATAGTTCAAAATAAAGAGATACTTCCAGATAAAAGAATGAAGAAAGAAATACACAAAATATAGCACTCGGAGATGTTTAAAAACTGAAAAAGCTTTGTTGAATTGTTTAGTACTTAATTTTATTTAAGACATAATAGAGGATAATAGATAATTAATAACCGAAAACAGAGTTAATGCACCTCGTTGAATCTTCCTGGAAGCTATATTGTATTCAATAATTAGGTTCAAGACATACTTATTTACGGCTACAAATTAGATAGAAGTGCCTAAACATCGATTTTGTTAGTGGTTTCAAGATGGACAGCCAAAAAATTCTTAGGTCGATCTTGCTCACCAGATGACGCAAGCTGCATCTTTGTGGTGAGGTTTTACTTGTTTACGAATCACGTTGGTATAGTAAGAATGAAGCTATTAATGTGCATCAGTGGCGAATCCAGGATTCAGGTCTTGAGGGGGGGGGGGGGCGGAGGACATTAAAAATTTATATCGTCGTGACGATTGCCAAACATCATGGCTTAAGTAAACCAAAATACTTTAACTTTACAGACTTTACTCACCCGACAATAAGAATCGTAAAGAACACTATAATAAAAACACGATAATTTAATAAATACACAATGAAATAACTAGCCAAAAAATGTTTTCGACCGCTTCAACGCTATAAGTACAATTAGAATGATTTGAAAAGCATGAAAATTTTCGAGCCTGTTAAGCCAGAAAGCAATGCTGTCATGTTATATATATATATATAAAGAGAAATTAAGAAAAAACAGTTGTAGTGATTTTATATGAAATCAAGAATTCTGGTTTGGCTTTGGGGGGGAGGGGGCTGCAGCCCGATAGCCCCTCCCCCTGGATTCGCCACTGATGTGCATGAACTTTAATCAGGTTATCACCTGCAATTTACTGAAAGCATTCGTGTGCAGATCCTTTCCGTTTATACTTGAATAAAAGTAGAATCGAATCCTTCATCTCGACAGTGAATAGAAGCAAATTTCGTGTAAAATGTCTTCCAGGTCGTTTGAAGAAAATTACATCACTAAAGAGTGAAAGACTAACCAGTTAATATTAGTACTGCGATCGTACGACACTAGTCGACAAACTCTTTTTTCCTTCTTATAATGAGTTTGATAATGGTGATCATTACCGGGTCTACGGAGTTGAGTAGAGTTGTTTGGAGTGTTATGGCACAAGGACCTGTTTGGCCATGTTGCGCCACCGGATTCAATGGGAGAAACTCGACACGTGTTTCCCATTGGTTGACTAAAAATATTGTAAGGGTAAATCAATCCCTCAGGGAAGGGTTGGGGTGAGGATGTTAAAATACATACAACAAAGGGAGTGACTGACATGAAATTTGATTCACATGCTTCAACTTGTCGGAATAATAATGAGTTGGGGTTATATCTTTTCCAAAGAACTCGGTAAAACTGTAGTTTATAGTGCGGTCTTGTTTGGAGCCATTTTTTCTTGCCGCAACTCTGAGTGCTGACCATCTCTTAGAGATCACCTGTTGACGATACCAAACGGCGGAAACCAAGACAGCATAATAAACAATACTTTAACCAAGAACTCCTGAAGCTGATAACTAGCTCTAAGGCATCTGTTTGTACAGAACTACTGGAAAAATTTTGATGAAATTTAATAATCATTGCTCATTGTTCTAAAAATACTTTAATAAGAAATGAGCCCTATATCAACCCTCCTCTTTAGAGAAGGCGAGTCAGTGAAAGACATTTTTCAAGTGGCCCTATTAGCATGACATTTTTATATCTAGTATTCCCAAAAAAATAAGATGCCTAACAATGTAAGAACGATATGAAATGCAGTATACTAGAATAAAATATGAAAGAGCAGAGAAATGCAGTATAAAAGAAAATTATTACGCCTTTAATTTCTGAATATTTTTTTTATCAGAATTTGAGCAATATTCCATCAGTAAAATAATAAAATAAATATTACTTAGTGTTCAATTTTATTCGATGAAGGTAAGCAAAAAGCCCAACATTACATTTATAATGATGTTTTTGACTTCGGCGACTAAATGAAGCTTCTAGAAAATGCAGGAATTGTGGTACTATCTCTACTGGGAACGGAGATACGGAGAACCTTCGAGAGAATTCTCTGACTTCATGCCCTGTTGGAAAAACTATAAATACGGAGAAGCTCAAACGAGTGAATGAATCTCTGGAATTTTGTCTACAGTGCGAGCTGGCAAGCTGAGTGCTATTGAAAGTGCTGTTGCTGCTTTTATTAGGGATTTGCTATCTGTGTTGTTGATTTGTACAAGTGCAGTTTTTCTTGCTTCCTGTGCTTCGTGTTTTCGGGAATATTTCGGAATGAATAAAGCATCATTCTCCATTATCCTCCATGCTGGACTGCTTTCACCGTATACCCATAGGACGATTTTCGTAACAATATTAAGATGGCATCTGTTTTTTTGGAACAATAATTTCTAAAGTTATCGCTGGATAGTATCAAAATCGCCAAACAAAGACAAACCGTTTGGAGGATTTGACAACATTTTTATAGATGCCATTTTGGACATTTGGTTGCATAACACGCAGGAAAAGACATTTTTCACCTCACTTTCTTATGTGCGAGAGAGTCAAAGGGAGAAGATTTCCCGTTATCAGACCATAAAGCTGATTAATATATAAATTTCTAGAAAAGAAATAATTTTCTTTAGCAAATTTATTCAGGATGTAATTCTCAACAAATGCTCGTACATTAATATTTTATTTTAAATATGGCTGGGAAGTTCCTTTAACCGGGAGGAGAGCATTAATCAACTGTAATGATTTGAGAGATTAAATTATTAATTAATATTCTGCCTTTTAAAAAGCTTAGTCTGCTATTTAATAATTAAATTTCTGCCAATGAAAATGAGTGTATAATAAGTAATTCCCACCTCTATAATCTCTTAATACGGAAGATTAACATTTAATTAATTAGATGAATCAATTAAAGATGCTTTTTGTTGTTATTAATACTCACTGCATGT
>BGPR01000125.1:859987-881887 GCA_013235015.1 Araneus ventricosus
TCTGCTTCACGTTCAGTTACATGCTCTTTAGGACAGATTGAAGAAATATTTCAGCAATATAATAAAATTAACAAGTTCAAACGAAATAAAAAATCTAAAAATTTTAGAGTTCGATATGAAGGCATAAGACTCTGATATACCATCTGGATGCATTGGAATTTAGAAATGCCAAAATTTGAAACAAAACTTAAACATTTGAGACAAACAGAATTCATCAGATTTAATGGTATATTGCATGCACATATTAAGAGATTATTATGGGTATACTAAATAAAAGCGAAAGTGAAATTTTAGACTTATGCCTAAACAAGGAATTTTCTATTATAACTTTAACAACGAAAGGTCATTAAATGAATTGAGAAAACAATGAAATTGGTTTGAATGTGTCATTACGGCTAAGAAGGCTTTGCTACAAATAATACTAAAATTACTTTTAAAATTTGTTAAAATAAGAAAAAAAATTGCACGAAAACGAAATTCGTATAATTAGAATGGTAATTTTCTGAAATTTAAGATGGTGTAGTTTTTTTTTGCATAATAATATTTTTTGAAATTTTCCCGTAAAAACATCAAAAATTTCACTTAATTTTTAAGTAATAAAAATTCTAATTACGATTTCGTAGGAATCGCTCTGAAGGTTGCACATTCTACACTCCGAAGTTTTTTCTCAATTTGGTAAATTTAAGACCAAATGGTTTGCCTTGTAGAATGCCAATAGACATACACACATTCACATTTGTTATTGGTAGACATTATGATGTGTACTGCTCAGCAACGGATTCCGAGACTACCACTTTTGGACGATTTTACACCGGAAAGGGGTGTCAGGCAATGAGTCATATGAGCGCATTTCCTGCGTTCTTTGTTAGATCACTCTCAGTAAAATGTAATATCACCCTTCTATTCTTCACTTTTCCCCTATTTTGATGAAAATAACTCCGCCCGGCGCATGCGTAAAAGCGCGGAGGGTTTCCGAATCCGTTGCTAAACAATATCTTGTGCTGTTAGGCCTGAGGTTCCCAACCAGTGGTGTGCGTACCCCTGGGGGTATGCGAAAGTAATGTTGGAATGAACAAAAGGAATTAAAATG
This sequence comes from Araneus ventricosus, assembly GCA_013235015.1. Taxonomy (NCBI): domain Eukaryota; kingdom Metazoa; phylum Arthropoda; class Arachnida; order Araneae; family Araneidae; genus Araneus; species Araneus ventricosus. The sequence goes on from BGPR01000125.1 coordinate 861,078, forward strand.
AAAAAAGCTGTAGAATTTTGCTTCCTCAATTCTGAATGTTAAAGCAATAAAATATTTGATACCTTTCACGAACACAGAACTTGTGAAAAAAAGAATTCTCGTCTCATGAGTATATTATAAATAAGCTTGACGCTGCTCCAGACACATGCCATAATATCTCTCTTCATTTGAACCTCATTTTATAAAACTGAGCTTCGTAAAATAAGCTCAAGAATTGCACTGAAGTTTTCTTCCACTTGAAAAGTTGATTATCACAATGAGTGATTGTCAGCTTTCATCATAAGTTAATGAGGTATTATTTAAATGTTGTTTTTATTTGATTTGGCATTTAACTAAAGGAACATAAAAAATGAAATAAAATATAAAATCGAAAATATATCCTACAAATGTTAAGTAATTCTAGTCCTTTGACTTAAGGTATGTTAAATTACTTTATTAATAAAAAGTTTTTTGCATCATTCATTATTAATAAAAGCTTCTTTCGAGTCTAATCAAAGGGTACGCGAAATAAAAAGAGTAATCAAGGGGTACGCGAGAAGAAAAAGATTGTAAACCGCTGTTCTAGAAACAAATGTTGGCGAATTCCTTTGATCACATTTAACAGATTCTGATTTTTTAAACACATTCTTTTGAATTTCTTGAATAGTCTATGAATAAAATGAACTTAAAAAAAAATATTCTGTTTGTGATTGTCACACAGGCATGGATAATTTATGGACGAGTTTTCTGCTTTGTTTATTTGGGGCAATGTAGAACTTCCGTGCCCAGGACAGATTTCCTGTGTAATGCTTCCGCAAAGGATACCGGAAGTGGATCCTCGACACGGAAGTTCTGTGTAATCAAATTAAACAAAACAGAAAACTCTTCAATAGGAAACAATTTTTTTAACCGTGAAAAAGAAATTTAACCAAACTTCCTAGAGTTACATTTTGAAAAATGTTGCTACTCTTAACTAATGTGTCTCTAAAAACGAAGCACCAAATAGAGAATTTTATAAGTTCTTTTTCCAAGATTAGGAGTGGAAAATATTCGGAGTTCAACCTAAAATATTTCGCAGTTGCTTCGATTTTTCGGTGTCCCATTTCGTGGGTTTGATTAAAAAGAAAAAAATTCAGTTAAATTCCAGGCTTCGAATAAAGTCGAATTCACAGAACGTGAAACCCACAACACCCTAGAAACTCTAAAAGAAAATCCACACAACCATAAATCAGAATGGACAAATCAAGGAAAACTTGTTCTGAAATAAAAAATAAAAAAACGGAATAAAAGCAAACTGTGCGTTCTATTTTATGCCACCGCCATCAGAATTCAATTTCAAATAATATATTCCTTTTCGGAACGGGGTCGGAACATGGAATCCGAGATTGATGTAAAAAAGCAAGAGGCAATGCTAATACGTTTCGGGCAGAATTACAAAAAAGCTAAAAAACGAAAGAATAAAAAAAGTTCCAAGAACCAATTACAACAAAAAGATCGTAGAATAGAGGGCTGCAAAATAAAGCAGAAATGAACAGCAGAATAAAGAAATTCCTCCGACATGAGGTAGTCAGTTTAAGGTTGAAAAATAATGGGAAAAAATACGAATAAAATGATCACTTATAAAAAAAGAGACTCAATTGGTTCAATGGTTGCAATCGTTAACTAAAACCATTCATTGTATTTGAGATTCAAGATGGCGACCATTTTCTTTTTTTTACCTACCACACGCGAATTCTGGAAGAGTTCTGATTGTGGCTTTTTCCTTTAGATCGAGTCTTTCCAATATATCGGAACTGCTTGAGTTAGAGACCCGAAAGGGTTCTAAAGACCCTATTATGCGTTTACAAGTTTAAATTAACCTACTTTAAGGCGATCGATATGGATATTCAATCGAAATTTCACTGCAAAGTAAATTCATTCAGCTTTCGGCGTTGTTGCTCATAAATCGTAGAGAAGTGTGAACTTGAAATATTTTCTAAAAACAGCTTCCATGGAATGGGAAAACTGACGCCGATTTCATTTTGTGAAAATTGCTTTGTCAGAACTTGGCAGCCGATTTTTAGACTTTTTTTTACTGAATTATGAACGGAATATTTGTTTACATGTTTTGGTATTTGAATTACTCGCAATAGAGAATCAAACCTTACTGCATATTGAAAAGTGGTGCATTTTTCGAATTTCACGATTTCTTTAAATCTTTCTTTTATATTTTGGTAAGAATTGTACACAAATGGAATATATTTTTTTTAAACGCGTGATTGAAGACGATATAAATTTTTTTTTATATATAATAGGCTGGATTGTTTATTTGGTTTAAACTTTGGGCGATTTTACTCTCGCATGACCTGATATCACCTCATCACTGTGAGAGGAAAATAATTAAAGCTGTTACTATATTGAATATTCATTATGATATTAGATAAACAATGAATGCTGACATTATATATTCGAGAGCTTATATTAAATGTGATTTTTCTATGATAATTATTTTATCCGTCTTATTGAAAATCGGTATTCTATTTATTTAAAATTATTAAGCTTTAAATTAGTCTTACTATTTCATAAAGCAAATTCTGTGTGTGAGTAATAACGTGCTTATTACAAAAAATCTACAAAATTCCGGGTATGATTGCAACTAATTTCTGGTGCAAGATTTACCCAACAGGAATCTGCGTTTTCCAATGAGTAGCTTATTTTGATTGATTTATTGATTAAAGGGGTTTATTGGATTTTCAGCTGCAAAGGCTATTATTCTTTATCAATTCCAAAATTCTTTTCAATCCGTTTAAAAAAACAAGGGAAAATTGTCATTATTAGATGGACTAAACTATTACCGATCTGATTCGGTCAAGATAAAAAAATAAAAGGCCCCTACTAAATAAAGCCTCTTCTTTTTCATTTATTTTGTTTTATGTTTATAGGCCAAATGGCTGAATAAATCCTCATATTTACGAGTATCAACTAAGATGACAATTTAATTTTAAAATATGAAAATTGTATGAAGTTAAAAATATTCTACTAGGTTAAAAATTATTTTTAATTTCAATAAAAAATATGAAAGAGTTTTTAATTTGTAAAAGGCCTAATTTAAGGTAAAAAAAATTGGCACTTTCTAATTTGAAAACGAATAAATGCTTTTTGTCACATGCACGTACGTTATTAATTGCATATCGTCGCTTAACAAGCAACACCGCCTATCTCAATTTTTTGAAATTTCAAAGAGGGGAAAAAAAAAAGAACTGAATTTTTCGCAACTAATAACGAATAATTCTGAATTTTTTTCACATCTGGTAGGACGATGCGGTCTCATATTCATATCAAATGTTGAAAAAATGCAGAAAAATTCGTTTTCGGTTGTTGAAAATTCACTTTTTTCTTCCTCTTTGAAATTTCAAAAAATTGAGATAGGTGGTGTTGCTTGTTAAGAGCAGTATACAAATCTCCAAATTTATCAAGTTTGAAGAAGCAGGTTTATAACAATCGCAAAACTAAAAGTGGCAAAAAAATTAAATAGAAAAAGAATGTACATGTAAAGAAGTATTATGTTTTGTCCAAGTAAAGAATTTTGTCTCATAAACAATTACCTCAAAACTAACATTTACACTATCAAAAGGAACATGGAATTTTATAAATTACTTTTATTTGGAAAGAGCATTTGCATGGCCTTTTCATCAGCACAGAAATAAAATGGCCCATGGGTCGGAAAACGTAAAGCTTTTTTGTTCAAACCAAATTCAAATCTTAGAATATATTCTAATAAAAGCGTGCTTTCTTACATTTAAAATTCTACTTTACAGAAGGTGAAAACTTTCTAAAGCTTCCTACAGCTGATTTTTGAAGCGATAAAAAGTTAATTTGTAGTCATAAAATAAGAATGCATTGTCACTAATAACATATTTTATTTATCAGAGGAAGAAATTAAAATAACATTTCTGATCTTTGGTCTGCGGCTCAAAGACGGAAGTAATTTCCACACCTGCGAACAATTCCGAGGTCCCACATTCCTCGAGGCATTTAAAGAAATTACCTTGAAATTACCGCATATCTATATGCCTTGGTGGCGCAGCCCCTCAGCGAAAGAACCCAGTAAAAATACCGGTGAAAAAAATCTGGGCTCTTTTAAAAGAAGTAATGACTGTAGCATTTTAACCGCCTGTGTAAACAACACTTTCATATTTAGGACCAGTCATTTTTTAGCCCTTTTCATCGTGCTCTGAATTTCAAAGAAAGTTTCATAAGCTCATAATAAATGGTTTCCAGTCCTTTTAAAGATAAATTTTATCGCTATTTATGCCTTTAGGGCGCTTTAAATTTCCCCTAAACTTTGTGGAAAGATAGATATGGTTGTGAAAGAATAATAATAAAAAACAACCATTATGAAAAATAAGCAAGCTTTTGGCATGCTTACAACGCCATCTTCCGCCGTTAAACAGTAATTACGATCAGAACACATTGTAGCGAATATGTGGTGGTTCTTTTTATATTCCAGGAAAATATATAAAAAGCGAGAAGCAAATTTTTATTCCTCGAAACTTTTCATCGGCAGTTTTAAATTGTTTATCAAAACGTTTAGAATTCTGAGTGGAGCAAAAATAATGTAAATAAATAGTACGAGGAAGTTTGTAATTAAAATTACGCTACTTTAGGATGCCTTTTAAAGATAAGCCTTTGCTTATTTTTATCAAACGATTTCTCTCGCGCGCAAAAGGCAACAGAATTTTTGAAACGAATTTTTGCGGCTGATCGTACAGCAGACGACTTTTTTATGATTCTTCTAGACTTTAAAGAGATAAATAGTTTTCGTCGGGAATTTCAGCTGCCATCGATGACATCGAAGTTCTGAGTTATCACTCGCACTGCGGTTGCAGTTAATTACGAGGAGTTCGGAGAGGAAAAAAAGAGGTTTCTTTTTCTTATCCAGAAAGGAGATAGTAAAATATACGAGCAATTTGTCGCAGTAATTCTCGAACAAATTGTTACAGCTTTAAATTTCAGTTTCAGCATTAATTATCGTAAGTATTTGTAGAGTAAGAAGCTGATAAATTAAAATGAAAACCAATATTTAAAAAAATCTTGTGAATAGCAGGAAATTGACTTCTAGTAAAAATTGATTTTTGGAAGTTGAAGGAAAGAACATCCATATATAAATTATATATGCGATAAAAAAGCTGTTAATTAATTTAATGCGAATATTTAATTTGAACCTTAAATTTCTTAATAGATTATTAATTATTAATGGAAATTAAGTTAATTATTCTGATGTTTTTAGCGAAAACTACTAAAATTTAGAATATTTTTCGAAAATGTTAAGCAATATTTGAAGCTGTTGTTAAAAAGTGAATATTTAATCCTGAATATATATTTTAAGTTCTCAATATTTTTATTAATGGAATGTTTTTTAATAATTTTGCCCTAATGGAAAATTGGTTAAACTCTAGGCATAAGTATATATTTTAAGTGATAAAAGAATTCATAGAATACTATAAAAGAAGACTAGAAATTTATGAAAAAGTCAAAATTTGATTATTAGATTTTTTTTCTTAGTTTGATGATGTTAAAATTTATGAAGAGAAGATGTTTTTCAAAGTTACTTTTTCTGATTATTTTATAAAATTTCCAACGTCACAATTACGCTACACAACGTCAGAATATTTGATCAGCTCTTCAAAAGTATAGTTTGCAAGACCATAAGAGAATAAACAAAATTCCTGAAAGAAAAACTTCAATAACTTTTATTCAGCAGTATATGATTGAAACATTTATTTTTATTACTAAAAGAGAATTAAATTAATTTTTCAGCAGACTCTTTCAAAAAATTGAATCATCTGAAAACATAACTCGTTTCTAAAAATAAAAGTTTTGAATGAAGCAAGAACATATTTTAAATTAAATAAGAAATATTTTCACCGTTCAAAATGGAACTTAGGTAGAAAATCTTCTCAAGTAAACTGAAATATATTATTATTATTATTTTACATTTTAAATTCGCTGTTCAATTTCCATCGATTTCGAAAGGGATTTTGTGGAATGTGCATAGTTTAACTTAACTGCGACCTGTGTAAGATGAATTCTCTAAATTGCTAAATTTTATCCATTCAGGCATGGATGCATCTTACTAAAATCCTATTACAGAGATTTATGTAAATGGAATTTTAAAAAAATCATATTCAATCATTTGAGTGAAACAGATAATTTTCTTTTCATATGATAGTGGTGACGAACCTATGACCCGCGGAGCAGACACTGACCCACGTGTTGATTTTTATAAACTGATTAATAAAGAATATTTCATAATACATATGTGGTTTTCTTTATTCCTTGTTCATTCAAATACTCCATGCAGCGGCACCACTGGGAATGGTGTTACCTGGTGGGTAACTCATGGTATCACTCCATTGGTATCAATTTTTGACGTCGGTCTTTGTATTTTGCTCTTCACCCGTAAAAGTAAAAGCTTTTAAACAAAAAGGAAATAAATATTTTAGAGATTTTAAAAGTGAGAAAAAAAGGCAACTGTCAAGTTTTTCTGTTAATAAATTTTCTGCGTTTCTAAATTTTTAGTAATCTTTTTACCTCTCCCTCCCCCTTTTCTGAGTGACGTCACTGACTTAGTGACCTTAGGGCTGGTGATAAAAAAATAATGAACAAAATTTGACCCACTTCTCAAAAATGGTTCTCCATCACTCCACTAGGTGTTTCTACTAGCAATACTCGCCATTTTGTTAAATCAAGTGCTTCACTGAGTGATGTCAGTAATAAAACTGCGAAAAATGATTACAAAAATACTAAAAATTAAATTGGTTAATTTATATTTTCACTAGAAGAATACACGGCATTGCCCTGTCTTTTTCTTAGCAAAATCTCGTGGGGGACAGGAAACGGAATAACGCTATATAAATAACATACTGTTTATTAATATTATTTTTCTTATGGGATACTGCTATCAATACTGAATAAAATGCTAATGAAATATTTCACAAATTATAAGAATAACAATTTTCTTTCATTTGATTATACAGTTGTATGTATTTAAATGACTTAACTCTTTATGACCTTACTTTATATTACCCAGAAGTAAGTGGGCTGGAGTTGATTTACTTCTACAGTACTTTCAGTCGTCTCAAAAGGTACATGTGCACCGAGTTTCATCAAAATTACTCCAGTCATATAGCATTTTATGTCAACTGCCCAGTTGTTACAGGTATTTAGTTTAGTTATATTAACTTCCCATTTAGAAGCAACACGAGGGTTGTTTTGGGACAGACCTCGTAATTTTGAACCATGGTCAGATGACGAGAACGGCAGCTGAGCTGTCACCCACTTTCCAAACACCCTCACCACACCAGCCTGAGGACGTTTTGGCCCCCTACGTATGAGTTAAAGTGCAACAGTCCCAAATACAGATGAATCTTCAGTGGAATCGTGTTTCGAACCCGGAACCCTCTGTCCCTAAAGTCGAGACCTTACCACTAGGCCACCGCGGCCTTGTTACAGGTAATTAAACGAATCCTCCATCCCACCTTACCCCCTGGGTGGGCTGCTTCTCAGCGGCCTCTCTTGTCAGCCGTATGGCTTCGGTTAGGGCGGAATCTGTATGCTTGCATGCTAGACATGTGTATGTATGTTTCCCATCCTACCCTGAGGGACTGGGTTAGGGTTGATTTGCCCTTTCAGTATTTTCAGTCTCCCAGTGAGAAACACATGCACAAAGTTTCATCAAAATCGTCTGGTTCGTATAAAAGTTCATGACAATCGTTCCATTTTTGAATTATTGCGGTAATTCAGTCACTACACGTTCAATATATAAACTTTTAAAGGGTTCATTTGTAAATTTTAAATGTTAAAATTGCAGTTTGATATCTATAACTACGTTTTTCACACTTTTTTATGGCTTAGCAGTCTGAAATCGGATTTTTTTAAATTGCTTTTTTTTTAGCTTTTGCCAAACAAGATAATTTAATTTACTTTCTCTTTTGGTATTTAGCAATGGATATGCTCAAAAACAAAAACATCTAGTCAGAGAAGTTTTTTCATAATAAAATTACACTTATTTTTTGCGAATGCAATTTTAATCCAAAATCGAATTAAGCTTTAATGCAGCGTTAAGATAACTGGGATATTTGGACTACTGCAAATCTAATGGTATTGTAAATTCTAAAAGGAATGCAATATTCTTTAAGAAACAGAAATTACTAAGATAGATGAACTTTGAATAGAAAAATTATGCTTGCAACAAGAATGAATCCAGTTAACAATATAAATGATGAAACATTCAATTATAATTTGTGAAAGGGAAAAGCATTAACCCCTTCGACCCGACTTTTGCATGATTAAAATTTAACTATGAAAAGTAGTTTAATTAAATGCTGACATATTCAAAGAAGTATACTATGCGTTCAAAGTTTTTCATTTTTCTCGTTTCCTGGAAATCTCCTGTGACAATATGTCTCAATCGTATAGTCGACTGAGATTATTACAATAAAACATCTGTAAAACTCTCTTTCCTGCCATAAGATTAGCATGTCAGGGAAACAACTTTACAGCTTCGAAACAATAATCTTGTTACGAAGACAACAAAAACACAAGCCATTTGCAATCTGAGAGTGTTTCCAAGTTTCTTTAATCATAATTTTATTCCCTAATTCCTTAAGAACTATGAAAACAAAAAAAACCCATGTAAAAGTGGGATTTATTTACCAACAAGGAAGAGTCGACTGGGACCATTCCAGTAAAACTCGCTTTCCTGCCATAAAATTAGCATGTCAGAGAAACAACCTTAGAGCTTCGTAATAATAATTTTTTTACGAAGACAATAAAAATGTAAGTGCTCCATTTGCAATCTGAGAGTGTTTCTAAGTTTCTTTAATCAATATTTTATTCCCTAATTCCTTAAGAACTCTGAAAACATAAAACTCTATGTAAAAGTGTGATTTATTTACCGATAGAGTCTAATCTCTGGGACGCGTATATGCCCATTAGGGCAGAAATGGTTAATGCTCCAATCCAAAAATATTAATGTCTTCAAGGCCAAATAAGTAAGTTTCTGCAGTTCCACAGTGCCAAAGTTATGACAGCCGAAGATAACGTTGATGAAGAAAAGACCGATTCGCTAATAGATGGCTGCTATTGATGTCTGGGGTGTTTGCAAAGCGGACACTTAAAAAATCATGAGAATCACTTTCATTTGTAAGTGGTTTAATCTGGCATTTTTAGGTACAATATACAGTAAAGCACCGTTTATACGTTTCTTATTTATATGTCGTTACATCGCAGCCCGACTCATTCGTAACCTTTGTAATGCAAAAGTACTCAGTTTATACGACGCAAAGCTAAGGTTATACAACGCTTCCCCCTCTTTCTAAAATTCGCAAATTTTCTGTCTCAGTCATTAATTTAAAAATCTTAATAGGAACGGAGAAATAAAGACTTTTTAAATTTATTTTTTTTTATTTAAACGCCTATCTGCATGCACATAAATCGTATAAAACAAGAAATGTATGATTAGAAATCAAGATATGCAATAAAAGTAAGATTTTGCTCACTTTTATGAAAAATATTTAATTTTAAAATTTGATTATCGTTTCCATACTATATAGTATAATATACTGGTACTATCTTAAAAAACTTTAAAATTAATACTTTTCAATGAATTTGCATTAGTAGCATTAAATATATATATATAGCTTGTCCACAGCCAAGCTTCTATATTAATTGTTGAAAACCCCATATACTTGGATTGCCTTTTTCAATACTTTTAATAACAACAGAGTTTTTTTTGCATGTTGACATATAAATGTTTAAACTTAATTTTTGTTCATGGTATCTATAGTATTTTCAATTCTTTAGATTTTGTTTTAGATTTGGTTGTATTGTTTAAATAATCACTTTTTAGTATAGGATTTGCTTCTTGATATGTCTTGTTTACTTTGTTTCTGTATGATCATATATATATATATATATATATATATATATATATATATATAAGGAGCAAAACATAATAGAAAAAATAAAATAAAATAACAAACTTTCATATGAAATTCGAAAAGATATGAAAAAAAAACATTCATTCTACGTTCATTTACGTTTACGTTCATTTCACTTTGCGATTTATACTCTCTCTCTCTGTACATATATATATATATACAGAGAGAGTATATATATATATATATATATATATATATACTGACGGAAAAAAAATCCCAAGACCAAGAAAGAGTTGTGCTAGATAAACGAAATTTGATAGGCGTGTTTATACATCTGAAAGATGACGTCTATTCAAATTTCGTGCTAGGCGCATAAGTGTGGCGCTAGTAGCGCCACTATGAACATACAAATCAGGTTAAATACGCACTGTAAAGTTCGTGAGCGTTATTTATCGTTGAGATTTGATGTAATGAGTTGATGTTAGTCAAGAATGCCTTTAAGAAGACGAAGAAGCCATTATCAACATCTCACTGAGTTCAAACGAGGTCGTGTAGTAGGGCTACGAGAAGGTGGATTTTCTTTCCGCCATATTGCAGAAAGACTTGGCAGGAATGTATCCACTGTGCAGTGCATGATTGTTGGCAGCAGTGGTCAAGGGAAGGTACTGCCTCAAGAAGACAGGGTTCAGGGCGGCCATGTGGCACTACTGAGAGGGAAGACAGCAGTGTTCGGCGTATGGCTTCGTACTGCGTCTGCGGCAGAAATTCGAGCTGCAGCTGGCACCACAGTGACACAACGAATTGCTACAAATCGGTTTCTTCAAGGACAGCTCCGAGCTAGACGCCCTGTAGCGTGCATTCAACTGACTCCAAACCACTGCCGTTTGCGACGTGAGTGGTGTCAAGCTAGAGCTCATTGGAGGACGGAGTGGAGATCTGTTGTGTTTTCTGATGGAAATCGGTTCTGGCTTGGTGCCAGTGATGTCCGTGTGTTGGTTAGAAGGAGGCCAGGTGAGCGCCTGCAACCAACCTGTCTGCGGCCTAGACACACTGGACCTACATCTGGAGTTATGGTCTGGGGAGCAATTTCCTATGACAGCAGGAGCACTCTCGTGGTTATCCCACGCACCCTGACTTCAAATTTGTACGTCAGTCTGGTGATTCAACCTGTTGTGCTGCCATTCATGAACAGCATTCAAGGGGGTGTTTTCCAATAGGATAACGCTCGTCCTCATTCCGCTGTTGTAACCCAAAATGCTCTACAGCGTGTCGACTTGTTGCCTTGGCCTGCTAGATCACCAGATCTTTCTCCAATCGAGCACGTATGGGACATCATTGGACGACAACTCCAGGGTCATCCACAACCAGCATTAACCGTCCCTGTACTTACCGACCAAATGCAACAGGCATGGCACTCTCCCACAAATTGACATCCGGCACCTGTACGACACAATGCATGCACGTTTGCATGCCTGCATTCAAAATTTTGGCGGTTACACCGGTTATTAATGTACCAGCATTTCACATTTGAAATGGCTCTTCTCGCGCTTACATTAACCTGTGATCTTGAAATTTTAATCAATTCAATATGTTACCTAGACAAATGTATTGCCGAAATTTCATTACTCTACAATAATTTTTTCTTGGTGCTGGGATTTTTTTCCCTCAGTGTATATATATTTATCTATAATGTCTTAATCTTCAATCTTTATAATTAAAACATAAAATATATTTTTTGTGCATATTATTGTATTCCCACAATGTTGCAAAAGCATCCTCCATATTTTCTGCAAATCGTTTTCATAGTTGTTGATTACAGTGTTTAAAGGCTAGAAAAAAAGAACTAGTATTATAAAAAAATCATTTTAACTAGTTTATTAAGCAAAGTAAACAAATGCTGGACTGCAAACATTGGTTGAAAATTTTTATACCTGTAATTGGCTTTTGCCAGTTTCAGTTTCAATTTTTTTTTATATTGTCTTTATTGAAGCTGAATTTAAAAGAGGGAACAAGTAAGTTATGACTTTCTAGTTTTTATAGCCTTCGGTTATTTTATTATTTCATTCTGTAACAGGCGTCAACTTTTTTGAATCTATGCCCCCCTTCCCCCAAAACGTTACTGCCTGAAACAGTCATTAGGTTGCCATTATATGTTAAAAGGAAATGCAATGTTAGACGAAAATAATAATAATAAATTATCTCTAAAGAAAAGTTTTAAGCATCAGAGCTTTAAAAATTCGCATTTGAATATTTTAAATTCTTAAGTTTAGGAAGAAAAAAAGCATTTGCAGTAAATAAATTTTAAATTTCACATTTATCATCATAAAAGAAAATTATGATAATTAAGTATTCTTTTTCTCTGTCACAGCGAATTTTGCTAAAAACCGAAGCAAGGAAAAAATACGAATTGCAGCTTGAATTTTATAAACCAAAATCATATTATGCAAAATATCACCTTTAGGATCATTTTTATCTTTTTATTGTTCGAAACCCTTCTGCTAATTTTATTACCAAACGCGAATCCAATGGACAGACAAATCAGAGATAAAAAAAATGCTATAGCGAGGTGAAAATGTAAATTTATCGAGAACAAAATTAGTATTTTCTTTTCGCTCTGTGTGACGAGCCCGCGCAACTGTGAAATATCGACAAGTTTAACAATATGATGAAGTTATCGTCATCAAATGCCGAAGACTTCCTTACGCTAGAATTGCCCACGAATCAACTCAGTCAGAAGCAAGAAAAGCGCACGAAAGAAGTAAAAAAAGAACGACGAAAAGAACAAATGATAAAAAAGTTCTGACAGCCACTAAAAGCAATAAGAAATTACATTACACTCGACAAGAGGCGACGTCCGATAATTTGGGGACGTTCATTCTAGCGATAAAAATGCGAGTTTAAAAGACTCGACAGAATACCGAGGCCTCTGTTATTATTACGTCGTTTGAACTTTCGCCCCAGCATTTAAAGGTAAAAAGCAACCCGGCGTGTTTTTATTGGAGTTGTTTTCGGGTCGTTTTATATCGTTCCATTTGTTTCTAGAGTACCCTTCTTTTGTTCGTTCTTTGTGCTGTTCTATATCGCTCGGCTTTTTGAATCGAGGGACGAGTAGAGAAGAGTTGTTAAAGTGCTGCTCCTTTTAAGACGGCGCTTATTAAGTAAAGGAAAAAGAAGCAGACGACTTTTTCTTTTGAACTTCTCGTATGTACTTTAAGTAGTTCGTAGAACGAGCTGTTTGTTTTGAAATGGAAGTGTTTTACCTTTTTAATCTGGATATACAGGAACAAAAAATTTAAATTGTAAATTTATAAATTTTGTTAAAAACTTTTAGATTGATAAATTTCGGTAAAGCATTTTTCAAAGCCAAAATTTATTCCATAAATGAACTTTTATCTGTGAATTTTTAAAACTTTTGTAACAAGTTTATTGCCACTTATAAGTTAAAAAAAATAGGGAAAATTCAAGCTAATAAATTATTCTAAAATATTTTTATAAGATAAATTTTTACCTTGGAAATAACTCGAAAATCTGTTGAATAACATTTTATTGTCTGATTTCTTTGATGCTGTACTAGATGAAAGAAAATGCAGATGACAGAAAAATGCTTTCTAGCAAACTTTCTAACATTTTTCAAACAGAACAGCTAGAAATATAATTTCTTTTATCTTAATTCTTTTGAACCAGTTTACATAGTTCGTTAATTACTTTCACATAATTTTGAAATTTTTCCCTTTATGTTATCGAGAACAAATAACATAAAATACTGGAAACATGGCAGATTGTGTTATAATATTTTCTGAAAAGTGTAAAACAAGTTATTATGAAGATTTTATTAAAGAGCGGCAAGATTTAATATCGACATGGAAAGCACGTAAAAAATGTAATCTTCATTATACCTATTTATTATTAGAAATTCAAACCAAAGCTTGAAAATTACAATTTCAGAGATAAGCATTTCACAGTACAAAGTTAATTTTGAATTTAAAATAGTTTCTTGGTTGTTCTAATTCTAAATTTTTGAAGTTTGAAAAATGAAATATCTAATCTATCTATCAAGCTTCAAATATCTGATATTTGAAGTTTGAGAAATGAAATAAATAAAATTTAGTATATAATGTAAATATATTTTAAATAAAGAAGTCTAGATCAATAAATAACAGTAAAGGAAGGGGAAAATATAAAGACATAAAATGCGAGGCGTGTCCGGAAAGTAAGTACCGTTTCGTTCTACCGCCACCGCAGCGCTAGTGTCGCAGTTCCGCGCATGTGCACACGTGTCTCTGGTTCATTGTCTGTCCACTGACGCCATTGCAGCCGGATTGTGTTGTGTTTACATGCGTTAGTGAGCGTTCAAAATGTTTAAGACGATTGCCGATCCCGCCGACTGTGAAGTGCGTTCTGTAATACGGTTTTTGAACGCAAAGAAAGTCAAGCCAGCTGAAATTCATCGTCAACTTGTAGAGATTTATGGTGAAAATGTAATGACTGATGGAATGGTTAGAAAGTGGGTTAGACAATTTAATGATGGACGCACCAATGTTCATGACGAAGCACGGAGTGGGCGACCTTCTGTTGTCAATGATGGTTTGGTTGCAAAAGTGAATGAAAAAATTCGTGAAAACAGACGGGTCACAATAAGAGTGCTTTTTGATGAGTTTCCACAAATTTCAAAAACTGTTTTGCATGAGATTGTCACAAATCGCTTAAATTATCGCAAATTGTGTTCCCGTTGGGTTCCGAAAATGCTTACGGATGTCCACAAAACGAAGTGACTTGGCAGTGCTTTGAAATTTCGTACCCGATGCAGTGAAGAGGGCAATGAATTCCTAAACAAAATTGTGACTGGTGATGAAACTTGGGTTTGTTCTTGAACTTGAAGCGTGATTTTAGAGGTAGGCGCTTTCACAGCGATGACGACGCAAAAAACGGTGTTCAGCAGAGGCTGTCTTCACTGGCGGCATCTTTCTTTGAAGAGGGTATAGACAAGTTGGTTTCTCGCTATGACAAATGTCTGAACAATGGTAGTAACTATGTAAAAAATAGTTTACGAAATGCTCTTTCATGTAAAAATAAATTTTATTTTGGAAAAAACATTTTTTATGCGAGTTTTTCCAAAACGGTACTTACTTTTCGGACATGCCTCGTATATCAAATATACATACATATACATATTTGGCTTTTTATTGTTTCAACAGAAGGGAACATACACAAATGAACAAATAAATCGTAAGACAGGGAAAAAACATGATATGAATTATTTCATTCATAAATATAGCAAAGAGAATGAACCATAGTTAATTTAGTATACTGCTAAAAATAGAATTACCCTTTCAGTAATTTTTGTTAATTGTCAAAGAATTAACGCGTTAAGAAAATCTTAATATAAATAAAAGTCATTGTGGCTATGTATGTATGTGACTATGTATGTATGTGGCTATGTTCCACATCTCCTCCTAAACCAATGGACTGTTTTCAACCAAATTTTTCACACTTATGATTTAAGACAAGAGGAAGACACTAATGAACTTTTCAAAGTCCAAAAGTTAATTAAACAGCCAGTTAATTAGAAATTAACCGAAACAGTTTTTCCGCAGTAACTTCGGAGCAGATTGTCCGACAAAAAATATTTTTATACCATCTTAAACTTTTAAATTTTTCCTTTTCAATGATACCAATTTTATTTCCGTGCAATGTTTCCTTTAAACTTTATGAATTTAAAATTTTTTTTATAGAAATTGATTACTTGCAAACGATTTTGAAATAAAGTATTTTTATTGATACTTCGTTGCTAGGCATTGATGAGACTTTGAACAAATTTCTTTTTATTTCTGTAAATATTTTACACAAGAAGTGATCACTGTCAACTTTAAAAGGCCTAAAAGTTAAGTAAATCTTCAGTTAGTGGTTAAAAATTAAGCAAGATTTTGGTTTTTTCCGTGATATATTTCGAAAGTATTATGTTACATACGTTTATCGTTTGGCATTTCAGTTTTATTTTTTAAAATATTTTTTGGAAACTATTTTTATTGGTTCTGAAAGACTTCTTAAACAAATTTAATTAGATTAAAAATTGTTGCAGTTAATATATCCTGTCATTTCCTTCAACTTTTATTAATTTTCAAACTTTAATAAATAATCTTAATATAAATAAAAGTCATTGTATGTATGTATGTGGGTATGTTCCACATCTCCTAAACTACTGCAGCAATTTCAACCAAACTTTGCACACTTATTATTTAAAACAAGAGTTAGATTATTGCCAATTTTTCGAAATCCAAAAGTTAAGTAAACAGTCAGTTAATTAGAACTTAACCGAAACCGTTTTTCCGTATTAACGTCGGAGCAAATTATCCTCCCCCCCCAAAAAAAATAGTTTTATACCATCTTAAAGTTCAAACTTTTACCTTTTCAATGATACGAATTTTATATCTGTGACATTTTTTCTTCCATTTTTATTAATTTTTGAAAATTTAATAAATAGTTGATGACACACAGACAATTTTGAAATAAAGAAAATTTAATTATACTCAGTTGCTAGGCAACAGTGTAATTATTTACCATTATTTTCTGACTTTTCTGTTTATTATTTTTCTTCAAATATCGTCTGACAATGCTTTAATTGGTTCTTAAAGAATTCTAAAGCTTATTTAATTAAATTAAAAAATCACTGCAGTTAATATCGACTGTCATATTTACCTGCGTTTTCTACGAAATAATAAGTAATATTTTAATTGAAAATATATAACTTCGAGTATTACGAGTTTCGGAGTTGTGTTTTAAAGATGCCTAAAAGAAAACATAAGTCAGTCACTCAAATTCCAACAACGGCAAAGATAGTAAAACTTTTATAAGCAGATGAAATAGTTGTTTGACAAAAGCACGCTCCAAAAATGTCGTTTACCGGAAAGCATTGAATTAATGTAAGTCATTGTTGCCTTAATCTCTGTAGTTGGGAGGCAGTGGTTTTGAATGCTCATTGTACATATTTTTATGCACATGAGGTCTTCAAAACAAGATAAAGCTCACTTTCAATTTTTCAAAATCCAAAAGTTAATCAAAAATTTAGCAATATTTTGGCGTTTAACCGCGATATCTTCCGACAATGTTATATAACAAAAACTAATTTTACATCATATTTTTAAAAAATTTTGCTTTTCAGTGGCACTTATTTCATTTCTGTGTAATTATTTCTCTCATATTAATAAATTTTTCAAAATTAATTTTATACACAATTTGTAACATTATTTTTTTAGTGTTGATGAACAAAAATGCATATACGAAAAACTGTTGCCAAAAAACATTAACAAAATTTTGGAAAACACTAAAAGAAAAGTTTAAAAGCAGACAATTCACAATTTATACCCGGAAAAACATTTGATTTCGTTTATTTTCATGTTTTTTATTAAAAAAATAAATCAATCGTCCCAAAAGTCCATTAAAACCTTTCTTATACTTCAGTATTTGTGAAAAAAAATGAATGTGAAGTACTTATTTAACAAATATTACGGAGGGAATTAGATTTCGGCGTTTTTTAAAAATCGTTTGCTTCAATTGATGTCCTCATTTTAATTTTAAAATGTTTCACACAATAAAAGGATTTTGCGTATTATAATATTTTATACAACATATTTTAATCCTGAGCAAAGCGGGGAAAATCAGCTATACACAATATATATAATTTTTTTTATTATTGCAGAATAAGAATGTATACAAAGAACTGTTGTCAGAACATATTAACAGAATTCTGTAAGAATATTATAAAAATACCATAAGAAAAGTGTAAAAAGCAGACGATTAACACTTTATATCAGGAACAACTATTGCTTTGGATTAATTTCATGTTTATATAATAAAAACTAATTATTTAATTAATTCTCTATTTCATTAAACATGGAGAAAAATAGCTGAATATTCGACTTGATTGTTTATAGAATCTTTTGGTTCAATTAATATTAACATTTTAATAAAAAAGGTTTCAGACTATAAAATGATTTTGTGTGTAATAATATTTTAAAGAAAAGGAGTTTTTAAATAATAAAATATTAGACATGAAATTAATTTTATCCCGATCAAGGCCGGGTATATCAGCTAGTATACTCTAAACCTAGTCCTCGATACTGTTTCGAGATGTAATATATTTATATGAACAAAAGTTGATGTGAAAAACAAAAACGAATGAGATACTTTAATTTATACAGAAATATGCATGTATTAATTTAAAAGAATTTATATTGAAGAATGTAACGATTGTGTCTTCTATTCGGTATTGTTTGTAAAAGCGCCGACATTTTCAATAAAACTTTAGCCGACATGAAATAATGAATGCAATAAAATACTAAATGCTTTCACTTTGACCGGATCATAGGCTTTATTATGCTTTTATTTCAAAGTAACACAACAAAAGTAAAAAAAAAGAATAAAAATAGTACATTTTTTCTATTTGTTTGAATTTCTAAGGAATCCAGCAAATAAAGGGAGAAAAAAGTCCCCAGGAAAATAAGTTCCTTTTACACGATATGGTCAGATTCAATTGTGACCTTAAAATAGTTGTAAGACTAGAAAAAGCGATTTTTTTTTCTTCTGGGCTGGTTCACTAATGCACTTCTTATGCTCCATGTTCCATAAAAATTTCTCATTTTTTCCCCCTGCTCCCACAAAAGTATTCTTTCTACTTTTTCAAAGTGAGTTTTTTCGAAATGGTAGTAAAATATTCTTTGTATAATAAAATATCTATTTTCACTGTTAGTTATTCAAACATCTGCTGTATAAGATGAAAAGGGAATAGCCTTTCTTTAATTCTTGAAAGTAGAATATTTTTCTAACATAAAGAATAATTTAATTTCTTATATTTTCGATTTATTAGGAAAAGTTTTTTAATGTTCAAAAGATGTGCTATAAAAATAAAGTCGTAGCTAGTTTTATTATCTTCAGTGTTTATAGTTTTTTTATAATGTTTTTAACGTTGTTAGAAATATTACTATATACGTTTACTCCTGAATACATTAATTTTAAGTAATTTTCACAGAACAGCATCAGTAGAAACACGCAGCAACAGGAAATAAACTTGCTTCACTATTTCTTTTCTTTTCATCTAAAGTCAAAAATCAACTATAGATCAATTACTAAATAATAATAACTAGCCGCCTTCGGCGACCAGATAATGGCACCGTAATATTAATAGCCGTAGCTATACTTCCAAAGTGGCGAAATCGGTCCAGTTGTTGAGGATGGGGAGGACTCTGTCAAAATGCTATTTTGAGATGACACTCAGAATGGAGGGAGATGATGGGGAAGGCGACCGTTGACGATATATCTAACTATCACGAGCTTTCATATGAAATAAAAGTTGGCAAAATCGGCCCAGTGGTTGGGGCTGGGGCACTCTGTCAATGTTCTCCCTATAGAGACTGTACAGTGAAGTAGTGTTTTTGAAATTTCTCTCAAACGCGGAGGGTGGAACGTGACCACTGATGTATCTAGGGCTTATGATTAGTTTAGTTAATTTAAACTAAACGTCCCGTTTTGAAGCAACACGAGGGCTATTATGGGACGGACCTAGTGATTTTGAAGCACGGTCAGTTGACGAGGACGACACCTGAGCTGGCATCCCCTCTCCAAACTTCCGCGCCACACCAACGGGAGGACGTTTGGCCACTACGTATGATTTAGCATGCAACAGGTCCATACACGGCGGATCTTCAGTGGAATCGAGTTTCGAACCTGGAATCTTCAGGCCCCAAAGCCGAGACCTTACCACTATGCCACCGCGGCCCACTTTACGCTTCATGCGATTTCATGTGAAATAAAAATTGGCGAAATCGGTCTAAAAAAACTCGTTCTTTAGTTTTGCCTCGTTCTTTCATTTTAAATATGTAGATAATAAACAGGAGAAGGCTGTTTCCTGGCCCGTTGCGTTCCTAAGTTGTGGTGTTGACTTTCTTTCGTACAAACAGACAAGCTAACAACTAAAATTGATTCTAAAAATGATTTCTTTCTTGGACTTCAAGGAAGTCTATAATGTCGAATTTTCTTAAATTACCGTTCGATTTTTTTTATCGATACAGTATGTTCTCTACGTTTCTTCACATATGAGAAAATTAAAAGAAAAAACCTTAGTTATGAGATTTTTTTTATTATGTACGCTTACTGAATGATTATGGTTGTAAAACTTCTGTTTAAGTTATGAATTTTTTCACCTGAAAAAATTCATATCTGAAAAATGAAATCAAAGAAACAGTTCAGAAAGAGAAGAGAGAGAAGTATTAAGAAAAGGATTGTTAAGTGCCGGTTTGACTCCTATAAGCTGTAACACTCGTATCCCAACCAGGAGATAAAAATTTTGTATCCCTCGTATTTATTTGTCATTTTGCTATGCACAGTGAAAGATTTTGAGGACAATTTTGGCGATGTATCACGAACGTCGTTTTTCACACTTTTAAATTTCCTCTTGGGCTGATGTTGTATGGAACGACAATATGTTTGCATTCAAAAAATGAGGTTATAGCATTCGATTAATAAATGCTTTATCTGCGTTGGGATGAGATTATAGAACAAATATTAAATGAAAATAGACATATGTAAGAAAAAAATATGTTTTGAATCAAAGGGTTTGCTTCTGCTCTGCAATCCAAATAGGTGAGCCGCAAAAAACCAGTCAGGATTCCTGCACTCGCTCAGAAATCAGTAGCACTGCAAGAGATATAAAAAAGTGTACTCTAAACTTCTGCACCAAGGTCTCTGTTAATCGATTCGGCACCAGGAAATCGCTTATGGAAGTTCGTTATAGGAAAGTGATCTTTTATGCACAACCAGTTATATCGGGAAAAAAAACATGGTTCCATTCTTAGGCACTTCGATAGTCATCTGTGGAAATTCCATGAATTTAATGGAAAAATGGCAATGTAAATG
>BGPR01000125.1:881897-1067682 GCA_013235015.1 Araneus ventricosus
CGTGAGTTCTCTTATCAAAATCAATTAATGTTTCAAAAATCGCATGTAACACGTTTGATAACTAATAAAAGAATTTGTTAAAATATATAATACGGGATAGTATTAATGGACTTATTTTTATAATTTGAAATAAACAATTTTGGAAAGCTTTGTCGAAAGAAAATATGTCATTGTTTAAAATTTAGTCTTTATGAACTGTGTTTTCGATTATTTGAGGTCCGAACCAGATCGGATAATCGAGGTTCTACTGTGATTTGTTATAAGCTAAGTAGAGTTTGGTGAATTCAAAAATTTGTATAGAAAATTAAAGTGTAAGTGTATGTTACCGTTAAAGCGTATAATTCGGTTATTTCATAGAATAACTAGGTCATGAAATAGCTAGTTATTCTATGTAATAACGGATTGAAAATAACCAGATAATTAATGAAATACCTAGTTATTTTATGAAATAACGGGTTCAACACTTTAACCGTAAAATATATATAAAAGAAACATTGAATGGAAATACAGTTGTTAATTTTTTTTTGGTCTGCAAATTTGTCTAATTCACAAAACACAAAAAATTCTGATTTAAAATTTTGCTAAATGATCAAATAACTTGCTTAGCAACTTCAGAAACCAGAATAAATATTCCAACAACTACACAAAACTGCTAAATTCCCTTCTACGGTGACGGTTCTGAAATAAAATTTCCTTTAGTTTGAGGCCATCACTCTTCTTTTGAGAGAGGGAAAGGACCGTTCCCAAAGAGCTTCTAAATTTAGAAATTTAGAGGCGTCCTCTACAGAAAGGCCACAAATCATCGAATGATAAATCGATGCGGTGTATCGATGGCTACTTATATCGGTCATCGCTATCGCCAGATTGCCAAGATATGGCTCTTCTTTCGACTTTTAAAACTTTTTTTCTTCTTTTACACGTTGTTTCAAGTTTTGGAAAAAAATGCGGTTTTACAGTTACCTGTAGTGTAAAGAATTTTTCGGAGTTTAATAAAGCTTAAACTTTCAAAAATTTTGTTTTGTTATTTCTAACTGCGTTTTTGTACACAA
The DNA here is from genome assembly GCA_013235015.1 of Araneus ventricosus. Lineage (NCBI taxonomy): Eukaryota > Metazoa > Arthropoda > Arachnida > Araneae > Araneidae > Araneus > Araneus ventricosus. The sequence continues at coordinate 882,947 of BGPR01000125.1, forward strand.
GACACCTCCCCGATTATGATTACACCAGTACATATTTAATATACCAGTTTTCAACGACATTATTTGTAGAAGCTTTTATTCAACTTGATTTGTTTCACGCTATTTTAAATGAAATTTGGTAATAGATTTTTCACTTTTAATGTACTTGAGATATGAAATTTTGCACATTTGTGTGTTCCTAATAAAATTATAGTATTTTAATAATTCAAATTTTTTTTCCGCATTGGAAAAATGTTTAAAACCCCACTTCTAACGCCTTTATTGGACTTTTAACGCGCATTAAAATTGCTTGGTAGATGCATTATTACTGCACATGCGCATCAGAAGAAAATCGGCGCAGAGGAATAAAACAGAAGCAAAACAAGTACCTTTTCCCTTTACGATGAAAGGAACACTCTTCGGATAGGGAAACGGGATCAGTTTACTACAGCAGTTTTTCCCTGCGTTTCTTCTAAAGATTAAAAAAGCGATTAAATTACGTTAGATTGTTGATAAATTTCAATGTTAAGCTAAAGTTATATAAACTAGAAGTTCAGTTCATACACTGAAAAATGTTGAGGGTGTTAAGGTTTCGCAGAGCGTATACACGAGACTCTTATATAAATAGTATTTACAAGTTACAAAAAATCTCTATGAGACGCAAGACAATGGTAAAAAAGGCAATATATTTCACAACTAAATTTTGATAGATGGAAAACAACTAATGCTGTCTTAATAATACATCTTCATAGGATGTATTTTTATGAATAAATATAGAAATTTAAAGAAATAAGTTTTATTCTATTTGAGATCGAACACGTAATTGCCCAAAGCCAAGGAAGAAACGTTTCCGCGCGGTAGGAATAAGTTGTATCAGTTTATTACTTATGATTATTAATAATAATTAAAAATCAAATTATTAGATTGAGTTTTTTTTATCTTAGAGGTCTCTTTCGCGGGATTTAAATCGGCAATTTTGGTGTTTTTGAAATGGTATTAAACGATTTTGAAACGTTTCATTTCTTGTAAGTTATTTTGGATTTTGCTTAGATTTAATTTAGCATTTATCGTCTAATTTTTATAACTCCTATTATTCCAATTTTCTTGAAAATAATAATAATTTATCAAAAGTAGTGAAATTCAAATTTAATGCTTATTTAGACGAAAGTTATGAATTGAGGTGTTAAATATAAGTGAAACTAGCTGATAACCTAAAGTTGCTTTTGATCCAAATTTTTTCATATGCCCCCTTCAGTTTCTTTTTCTACAAATATTGTCTCTAACTTCCCCAATAAACGTAAATCTCCTTTGACTCCTTTCTTGTTGAATTAAAATGTTCAAATCTAGCCTTTTATTTCCTTATGATAGTATGTTTTGAATGAAAATGCGAGAAGTTTGAAAAAAAAGAACATTTATTTCAAACTTTTAAGCAATATACCGCACAATATCTAATACAGCTTTCAAAATATTGCCAAAAATATACGTTGCAAAATAAAACACCAAAAGACAAAAAAAGATAGAGAAAAAATAGCAAGAACTAATAATTTAAAGCATGGAAGCATGATATTTCGTCTAGGGTGACGTGAATAATAATTTGTGGTGGTGGTGGGAAATCTCGCAGAGACATACTTCCAGAAAAAAAGCGTTTCCTAAAACTTTAAAAAAAATCTTTAAAAATTAAGAAAGTTACACACTAGCTTCAAATTTCATTTATTAGAACGGGAATATTCTGAACTTTACAATGATATAAAAATTACAGCTCTCCGATGAGAATACATGCAGAAAATTCGCGAAAGTTGACAAAAACGCCCGAATTTACCACTTAACATTAAATAAATAAAAATCCAATTCGAATTTTAAAATAAGCTTTACGACGTAGGTCTCACTTATGCTAATCCATCAATGTGCCTATTTTGGCCCCGACAGTTTGGGCGTGCATAACGAAGATAAAAACGAACATACAAACACACACACAAATAATCTTTTTTTTTCATATGTAGATTTCGATAACAAAATGAAAAAATAATCTAGTATGAACGAAAAAATGCAAATTAAAATTATATGTACTAAATATTATTTTTAAAACATTTACATCAGATGCCAAAGAATTCATTTTTGCATCTTAGAATTCATTTTCTCCCTATAAATGGCTTAAATACTTTTATTGTCCTTGAAAGAAAAATCCTTGCTTCACTTCTTTATTTTAAAATGCCAATATGCAAATTTTATGAACAAATTATATATGGCTTTTTATTAAAAGGTTTTGTCAGATTAGAATATTCGTTTTTTTAATGCGTTCATTTTTATAAATTCTATTAGAATTCCCCATTCTATTTTTTAAAAATAACCCAAAGAATGATTACATATTTTTTTCAGAATTATTATTTTAAATTTGATTTAAATTCATCTAGCATTTCTAAGAATAGAAAGTATCTGCAAAAAAAATTATTATTCTTCTCTGGAATAATTTAACCTTTCTAAGGCCGTGGAAATATATTTCCAGCCAAATTCACCAATTTTTAAATGCATTTTTCAAGGTTGGAGTAAGTTCTCGCCAAATTTTTCGAGGAAACAAAAACCTGGATGTTCAAATTTCTTATCTGAAACCACAACAAAGTGTCTTGACTTGGCAATTAATTATTAATTAGTAAAATTAATTAACAAAAAATAATGTCATCTAATAAGCTAAATGAATTTCTTTTCTTAAGTTAATCTCAATATCAAAGTTACTTTATTCTGCCAGTACTGGAAAAAATGGCCTTATAAAGGGTTAATATTTTATTTCCGGTCTGCTGAATTCGTAGGAAGATAATTTTTGCTTAGAATTTTACTTATGAAGAATTAGAATGTGTCTCTACAAAATAAGTTTATTCTTGTCTGCATGCTTAAAGTAAGTAATCTCGAGCGAGAGAATTGATCTAAGCAGCTGTGGGCAGTTCGCAATAATCGTGTTAAATAGCACTAAAAGAAAAACCTTATAAAATATTCTTTTAAATAGCAAATTGATCCTATTTGTTTTATAAAGTCCCGTTCACGGTAAAACTCGTTTTTAAAATTGTATTCGCAATCTTACCCGTTGATTAAAATCGCTATGAAAAATAGATAGGGGGTCAACTAGTTTTCACCAGTCCTTTTCTTAAAATGCATCGCTCGTTATTAACTTAATACGTTTTGTAATCACGTTTTCAACATCCGTTTCTTTTTTTAAACATATTCTTTATGTAGCAAATATAAAAAATTACACTGAAGCCATTGTAAAAAATATCTTCACTTAACCGAAATACTTGATATAAATAAAATCCCAAGATACAGTTTATGTTTGGTGGCATGCTTTTTCCCTTTGATCCTGCATTGTGAAGAATAGGCATGCGAAGTACCTGCACTCATAATAGTATTCACACACATCTATAATGGAAAATTGCATTCCTTTTACGAAAGGGGGGGGGGAAATGCTGGACTTCCATTTTTAACAGAGGTGGTTTTTTTTAACCTATCTCTGGTTCTAATTGCTGATGATTGTAATGCTCGTTTTTGTCTTACAATTCATTATTAATTTTCATTCATTATTCATTTCAAATCATTATTCATTTTTTTACCACGTAACTTATTCCCCAACAAGAATTTTTCTCTTTTGCTTCGTGGACAGTAACATACTTACATAAATATTGTCCATCCGGCTTGAGAGTTTTTAAATTAGGCCCTTCTCCTTACTTGACTATCTTTCTCCTTACTGACTTACTATTTTCACTTGACTATTATTTCATTTTCAAACATTCTATTTTATTTGATTCAATTTATTTAGTTATGGCATCGTATAAAGCTGCACTATTCCATCCAAAGATTCATCTTGAATTCTAAATAGCGGTCAGATGATGCGAATGACACCTGATCCGGCAACCCAATTTCCCAACTTCTACAGAACACCAGTGGCGTCTGTTGGCTTCAGTAAAATTTATATTCACTTTTACTTTTCATCACCCAGATCGCAACTCTGCTTTTGCCCTCTTACTATTTCGAGGAACTTGGTGCGCCATTTACCGGCATGTAGCAATCCAATCTATCGCCTCTGTCTCTGTGCTAACCACCATATTTTCGATTTGAAATTCTCAAATATAACAACTTATTTATATAATAAGTTATTTTAAGTTACAGGCAATGCTTAAATCATCCATTCGGATCCATTCATACAGGTCTTCTAAATCCTTTCTATCTAAGACAAATTCATCCAGTGATCCGATTTAAAGTTATAAATAAAAATATTCTCTTCTTATTCCAGAAACTTATAAATTTGCAACTGTGCTATCAAGGAAATACTGTGGCAAACTTCTTTCTTTCATTCAGCTGTGACTATTGTTGGGGAAGGATAACATAGCTGTTGGTGAGGGTTAACTCATTGTTTTAACTTTGAATCAAACTACCGAAATTTTTGAGAGAATTTTGATAATAAAAGTTGACTGAAAAACTGCAGTGATTACCGAATTTGGACCACTTCCATATTTTTTAATGTGCATCAGTGGCGAATCCAGGGGAGCTTGGGGCTGCAGCCCCCTCCCCCAAAGCTAGACCAGAATTCTTTATTTTATTTAAAATCACTACAGATGTTTTTTCTTCATCTCCCTTTAAAGAAAGTGACATCATTTCTTCCTTGCTTTTGATAGAATCGAAAATTTTCCCACTTTTGTAGTCATTCCACTCGTACTTGTAGCGTTGACACAGCCAAAAACATGTTTTTGCTAGTTATTTTATTGTGTTTTTTTATTAAATTATTAAAAGTATTGTAGTGGTCTATATGATTCTTATTGTCAGGTGAGTAAAGTCTGTAAAGTTAAAGTGTTTTGGTTTACATAAGCCATAAAGTTTGACACTCGTCACGACGATACAGAATTTTTTATACCTCAGTCCCCCCCCCCCCCGACCCAAATCCTGGATTCGTCATTGATGTGCACTGATAGAGAAGTAACTTAATAAAAAACAAGTAGTAGAATTTTTGTTAGTTCATTTATTTTCAAAACAATGTAACTATTGTTTAGCAACGGATTCGGAAACCCTCCGCGCTTTTGCGCATGCGCCGGGAGGAGTTATTTTCATAAAAATAGGGGGAAAGTGAAGAATGGAAGGGTGATGTTTACATTTTACTGAGCGTGATCTAACAAAGAACTCCGGAAATGCGCTCATATGACTCATTGCCTGACATCCCTTTCCGGTGTAAAATCGTCCAAAAGTGGTACTCTCGGAATCCGTTGCTGAACAGTAAAATTTTATGAAATACACTTTCGGAAAAAAATAGCTTAAAAAAGTGTCATCGGTCCAATTCAGGAAACTGTTTGTCTAAATCGGTCCACCAATTTCTTTAAGCACAATTAAATCAAATTCGCACCAGAACACACTGTATGAGCACACAGTATGATATTTTATGCACTGTACCAGTTCTTCTTGCTTTGTTTCCTCACAAATGATACGTATCCTCAGCTTTTGTTCTTTTTGGCTCAACATTTGAAGAATTTAGTGTTCTTTTATTGATTTTTTTTCTTTGGCTTGTTCCACTTCCATTTATGAGTAGTACTAGTAATGATAACTGTTTTAAAATCTATTCCTCTCGTTCACTATAATATTCCCATTTATTTAAACAGTTCAGGCAACTGTTTGTGGTCCAATCTAATCAAATTTCGGGCAACAACAACAAGAAATCACCTAACCTTATCTTTAAACTATTTTAATAAATTTGTTATAGTAAATCGTAGCCAAAGAAATTTCCTATCTGAGGATATAATAGCATATTTCCCTACTTTTTATCTTTTGATAAAATAGTTAAGGGATGATATTTAAATGTAAACACTTCTCTAACTGTAACCACGTAAGGCTTTCTCTTAAAAAATGATTTGTAGAAAAGCTTTTAAGCTTTGATGAAATTTACATCGTTACAGCATAATTTGCCTATTTTATGACCCAAATGTTTAATAGAATTCAAGTTACGATACCGGTCCAATCTAGGCGCCGGTCCAAATTCGACAACTCTCTTTAATAAATTATAAAATAATAAGAAAAATAGAAATTTTAATAACACGTTTTTATAAGTTTACTAAAAGAAGATAATTAGAGACTATTGTTAATCTAAAATCAAGGGAACAAAACAAAATAGTAAAAGCGTGAGGCGCTGATAGAAATGTTTTAGGTAAATTGGAATTTTTTTGTTTATGACATTCCCTGTGGATTAATTTCTTTATAATTGTTTCCAGCGTCTCACGCATTTTCAAATTTGTTTTGATTTCTAGATTTTTAATAAAAAATTATTTTCTAGTACTACTAATAGAAGTGAGTTTTAAAATTTATTATTATTATTCCGTATTTTTTAATCTTCAATACGTTTAATAATTCATTATTATAAATATTATGAAATCTTGTAATAATTTTTTTCTCATTTTCGCTACCAGATGGCACCTCTAATTTGGAATCAAAATTTAATTTAATTTAATCGATTAACTTTCAATTAAGTTCTGAAAATATTATATTAGTATTATTATCGGGGAAATACAACGGTACACAATTTCAGAACTCCAGTACATAGTCAACTATTCAGAACTTTAGTAGAAGTTAGTGATAAATGGATTACACAATTCCATTTTACAACATGAAATATGATAAGTTAAATAAAAGCGTGTAATAAATCTATCATCATATTTCGTTTGTTTTTAAGCAGCTTTTAATAACATTTAAAATGCAAAATTACTTTAACTCCGCTTCTAAAGAGCATGAAGCTAAAATGATTTTGAGAGTTTTAAAATTCTATTATTTATTTCCCGATCTACAAATACATTAGAATTTAGCAAAAATTAAAGAAATACTTTGAAGAGTGAGTAATGAACTCCAACTTAATTACTCTTTAGAGAAGTGTAATCATGCATGGCTATTAATTTATTTTTTGGACCCGGAAGAATTTGATAAATATGTCTGCATGCAAAAATTAAAATTCTTGCTTAGATGAAGAATAAAGCATCTGAAATTCCTTTAACAAGATTTTATGTTCTTAAATTCTGTGAAAAGCTAATATACTATTTATCGATAAATGAAAAAAGTCCCTTCCTTAAACTTGGAGATGAATCTTCGAGATTCACAACTTTTCTAAAAAAGAAATTTAGTTACTTTCCTGTAAATAATTCATTTTTATTTAATTGGAAGTTTAACAGAACAGTATTGTTTTGTTTTATTATTTTTTAACTCCTGAAATAAAATATTAAACTCTCTGTAGATGTATATACAAATAGAATGAAATATTTTAAATCTTTTTCGAAAATTTTTTCTGCGTATTTAATCATATTTAAATGTTACAAATATAAAGTTGCATAAAGGTCTATTTCTTTTCATAGTTCACATTCTTTCTAGTCAGTTTTTTGAAAAACAATTTGTTTTATAAAAAAAGTACATGTAACTGTAATGAATTAAATATATTAAATTTTTTGGATTGTGACAAGTGAAAGTGCTTTACTTTCATCTTAATCTATACTTATAAAAGTCAATGTTTGCGTGTGTGCGATGTCCAGACGAATCTATCGCACTTACAGCCATGACATTTGGCACACAGGCAGTCGTAATGGTGACTCAATGCACCTCGAAGTCGGAATTTTAAAATTTAATCTAAAAAATTTTTTATTTAATGTTTTGTGTTGTTTTGGGTCATTTTTGGCACATTTACGGCAATAGTATTTTTTCTAATGATCGTTGAAAAACAATCAATGCACCATATGATAGATCAAGCAATTTTCGTTCTAATGAAGTTTGTTTTGATTTTCTAACGCAATTTACTGAATCTTGAGAAAATTTTTAAATAATAGTCACTTTTATGATAATTTTTGATAAGGAGTTTTTCAAATTCTCTCATCTGACGTTCTAACAACTCGATAATTTTCATTTTTTTCAGCTTATAACTCGAATGTTTCTGTCGGATTTTAAACAAGAACCGTTAAAATACCTTTATCCGTTTTTGTAAAATTAATTGTTCCTTGATCAGTTCAAACTTTTTTTGCAAGCCAGCTTTCTCAGCGAGACATTCTTCGGAACGAGTAAACTTTCCCATCATGCATTGTTACAATCTCATTGGCTGGTGCGTGACCTTCGCCGCGGCAGGTGACGTCATATACTATCGCGTTCTTCTCGGAGAAGATACATTAACTGAATGAATTCGATAATTATTTTCGGCAGTGTCTTAAAATGTTTCTTTGTCTCGCATATTTCGCATGCTGGTTTTGTCGCATTTATTAATATTGTTTTGGGTTAACGTACTCGGTACTGTTATCCTAAATTCAAATAATGCGTATCTTTTGTTTTTATTTTTTGTTTTCTTCATTTTGTTGAAGTCCTGATTTCACGGGCAACGCCGTGCGCGTACTGCTAGTCTTAAAACAAAAAGGATCGTAATGAGAATAAACAGAAAGGATTTTTATTATGAAAGTGCGCTACAAAGAAAATACGATTAATTCTCATAACTTCCTAAGTGAAAAGTGTAATATATTTATAGTTTTTTTATTGCATTCAAGAGAACACTTAATATAATCTACATACTGACGTTCGTTAGTATTTCATTAGTAAATATACAAAGTGTCTCAAAAGGTTTTTCACAAACTTTAAGAGTAAGGCAGGCTTACAGAAAAAAAGTCATTTTTGCAATAAAACATGAGGTCGGAAACACAAAGGGGACCGCTACGTGACCGTTGTTAAAAGTTAAAAAAATTTAAGTTTGTACATGAACCCTCATCATTTTGTTCCTCTTAGAGAACAATTCAGCTCTTGCAATGCCGATACCTATCTTTCTGAATATTATCGGTATTGAACTGGGATTTTCATATAAGTTGCCTTATATCTGGCTCTTAAGTTATGAAAAAAAAATTGCGCTACGTTTCACCCATGTGCAGTAAAAAAATATTTACTACAAATGTTCATATTTCCTGTTATATTCAAAGTATTTAATTCCAACTTCAATACAGGGCCTCTTTTACATATTGTCAAGTATTCTGTCAGTTTCATACAATTTGGTTTAAAATTGTACGAAATTATTATATTTTCCCGAATATTTGTGCTATGTTTGCGAAAATGCATGTAAATATTATGCACTTCAAACCTAATCATTGATGAAAGTTCCATCTCGTTCTCAACTTTTTGTGAAACGGGATGAGTCGAAATGCATTTTCCTCTTCATCACCTCTGGTCGCCCCTCCCAATTGCCCCCGTGACCCAATCTTCATTGTAAAATGTGAGTTCCGACGATAGTATGTCCCACGATTCTCAGAAACTGATCCAAACCATAGTACTCCAATTTTTTACCACCTTAAGAATTGCGTATTACTTTTGAACACCAGTGTACAATAGAACAAACTATAGATTTTAAACCATATAGAATTCAGTTTTCAATTCAATTTTCTGTTTATCATTTACCACTTACCTTGTCCATGTCATTACTTGTAGAGGTCAGCTATATTTGTTGTATGTTGTTATAGAATGTCGTATGTCATTATAGTATAGGCAAATTAGACCTAAATTTGGCTCGAGACGGAAATAATTATTATAAAGCTAATTCTTCCTGAAATAGGTTCCTTACGTCCCCCTGTACTTCCCCAGAAAAATCTCAAAAAATCCTCCTTGGGCAACACCCCTAAATTTTGAGTAAACGTCCGCCATCTTGGATTTCCCCCAAAACGCCATAACTCAGCAATGGACAATCATAGAGAGGTGCTGTTGGTATTAAATGTTTCTGTTTTGCAGGTAGAACTCATTACTGCAATAAAAAGTCTTAAATAGAGAGTTTATATAATTTTATTAACATAAAAAATTTTAAAACACACAAAAAACAGCATTTTTTTCACAAAAAAATTAATGTGTTTGAAAAAATAAAACTTGATGAAAATAATTTTACAATCAAAATATTCACGCATAAATAAACTAGTACTGTTCAATATCGTTCATTAAAATCGTCTTCAATTTGAATAATCTTCTCCGGTTGAAGCGCTGGTATGTTTGACTTGAACATGCTCCTCGGCATCGCGTTCATCTTCGGATTCCGGAATACTCCGATTGAAGCAGGACTCTCCTGCACATTCGCTGCCAGTACCTGCTGTCGAACCTTAAGGAGATGCTCTTACATTTCAGTACTGGGAGTGGCAAGTTGTATAGTGGAAAGCGTCTGCGTGAGCTTTTATCGGCAGCACGAGAGCTACGGCAATGCCGTTCTTATTTCAGCCAGCACGAAATGTTTCGGGACTGTTGTTTCTTTTAGGCCAGTTGCCTAGAAGATTTTAACGGACAATTGGTACGCCGACCGAAAAAAAGATTATAAGTGCAGCTATAACATCTTCTATTTCCTACAGCGAGATCTGTAAGTATGGAACTTCCATGACAATGATCACTTTAAGTGAAGTTCAGGACAATGGATTTGTTCAGTTTGTCTTCGACAATGCAGATCACAACACTCGAACTGTGGATGGACATGGAACTTTTCATGTGCTGGGAGGAGTGCAGTGTGTTACGCCTGTTTCAGCTGTTCAGACATATTCTTGTATTCCACCATGGATTGGCGCCAGACTTTGCCCGAAGGGGGGGCGATTTGCCCTACAAGGGGGCACGATCTGCTGTACGGGGCGACTAGTGTAATGAAATTGGTCTCAAATTATCGCTAGATTATTATTTATCAACTACATTTGAGTACCCGTACAAAAATTTTCCCCGACGTGGGGGCTGGCCCCCCGTTCCCCACTCTGGCGCCACCCCTGATTCCACGACAGAAGATTATACTAACGGCAAATATTGTTGGAAATTTTGGATTTATCCCAATCGTTACTCACGACTGGCCCAAGAACAATGGATTGAATCGCCTTGTAATGAAAGGCGTCCTCTCCCTGAAATTTCGACCGATGGATGCCAAAATCGGAACCATATACCACTGGATTTGGACGGCGTGTCCCAAGTCAGCTGAAGAACCTCATACGGGATGGAGCGGTCTCATGAAGAATGCCGCAGGAAAAAGATGATACGAAAAGTCAGCAGTGATACCCTTGCCCTTCGTCAATCTTCAACCTTCTAACCCCACATCAGTTAATACCTGTCTTTGTTTCGCTGATGAAGAATGCAGGAAGAGGCAAGAAAGGTGTATTATGACATTTGTTCATCCGCCTTTCATTAAAGCTATGGATATCGTTTCTCAGGCGTACGATACTGATGAGCTGTCCAAGGTGATAGTGCTAACATACTATAAAAAAAAAACTGTTAATTTGGCGATATTTTTCTTACAAAAACAAAAGTATTAAAGCAATCATCTGTTAAAACTACTCTACCAGTCATCTATGAACAAGATTACTGAAAACATAAAGAAGGGTACTATTCACAAAATTATTAATTAAAAATATGTAACATAATTTATCACATGATTAAATTTCACACTTATTATTAAGGATACGATATTAAGGTAACGATGAAGATGTTTAATCAGAAGTCTTAACTTTTTCCTTGCGCCTTGATTATTTGCTACACTTCTAAACCATGCTTTTTTATTTTCACTGGACGAAGAAATCATGTTCCAGGATGATTTTAGAATACACCTTATAGCATATTGAATTGTTGAGTCCATTTCCCCGCAACTGCAGTATGGATAAAGGGCCAGATGGAATCTATATAGTTATTCGGCGAATAGGCTATGACCTGTAAAGAAAAGGATCTCCTCTCTTTACCAGCCTATTGAAGCTTGCTTGACTGTTGGAATTATATTGAACGTTATATTATGTCCAAGGTAATAGTGAGATTAGGTGGATTTTATCTGCTTATGAGTTACGTGGGTTCAGTGGGAAAAATCATGGGTGGCAGTGGCCTCGAAGAAATGTGAGGTATTTGCTAAGAACGCTGTTGTTCACATGGCTAATGGACATGCTTATGCAAAAGCATTACGAGCTCATACGCTTTCTCAGGCAGCAATCGGTCTTTTGATGGTAGAGTATTGCGAGGAAAACGGACTTTGAAGCGATTCTGACGTCGAAACTCTCAGAGGAAATCACAACGAGTTGATAAACTTGTCTTCCTCCGAAGAATCTTTTCTATCAAAAGTCAAACCTTTACTGAGTGCTGTATCCAGTGCGGTGAAGACACTAGAAGAAAGTAGCCTTAAAGCTAAATTATGGTTGCAGAATTTAAAGAAAGTTTCTGTAATACATTATTTCGTGAGAGCAGAAAGAACAGACGACTGGAATCTTCATTTCTACTCCGTCCAATGCATGTTAGTTCACCTCCATGCAGCTGGGCATATTCATTACGCTAAATCTTCTATCTCGCCTCTATCTTCAGAATATGTCTAATCTTAAAACTAGTTTGTCGGATCAAGAGTTTGAACGTTTTGTGAGTGAAGGTTATTTTACAGTTCGGCGATCGGATAAGTTTTGGTGCGGTGTTTGGAACGGACATAACTATAGAGCAGGTCAAATGCGATCTATAAAAGTTAGCGGTGGCTTGACCCAAGGCCGAAATATGTCTGATGGCGTCGTAGCCCGTTGGATTTGCACCATGCCGGGAAGTCTTCAGGTGACGGAACAGTGGAAGCTTTCGCTGAAGTGACGGATGAATCTTTCGACCAATACATTCTTTATCGAAATCGTGGCAGACTCGAGATACGAGTGATTTGAAGAAATTTTTAATTTGGCTGAAACAGAATTCGCCCTTCAACCAATCTGAAGAGTTTACTTCCCTGTCTTCAGGAATTGCTGTCGATGATAGAGTTAATTGTGACTCAGCAGAGGAGCTAGGCGAAAATGCTGCCAAAGGAATCGTGGGAAAAAGATTTGCTGACGTGACTTTGAAGAGGAAAGTGCAAGTGTTCACACTGGCCGCTATGGAAAATACTAAATTAATTGATACAGATCCTGTAGTTTTTAACCCTAACCAACTGTTCCACCGCATCGCGTGTGTTTTAAGAAGTGCGGACGACCTTGAAGGCTCTCTACACTATGAATGGGCACCTTAGCTTTATTCTTTATTCGACGACGTTGCTCTTCGCGCGGGATGAAGACGACTTTAATGAACGATATTGAACACTGCTTGTTTATTTATGCGTGAATATTTTGATTTTAAAATTATTTTCATCAAGTTTTATTTTTTCAAACACATTAATTTTTTTGTATGTTTTAAAACTTTTTTATGTTAATAAAATTATATCAACTCTTTTTTTCAGATTTTTTATTGTAGTAATGAGTTCTACTTCCAAAATAGAAACGTTTGACACCGACAGCACCTCTCTATGATTGTCCATTGCTGAGTTATGGTTATTTTAGGGAAAATCCAAGATGGCAGACATTTACTCAAAATTTAAGGGTGTTGCCCAAGGAGGATTTCTTGGGATTTTTCTGGGGAAGTACAGGGGGACCTAAAGAATCTATTTCAGAAGGAATTAGCTTTATAATAATTATTTCCGTCTCCAACCTTAATTTGCCTATACTATTAGCGGTTCCAGCTGTTAATCAAAATTAAATATGTTTTGCTGTGTGTGGTTTTTGATGTACGACATTTTGATATACCATTAACGATATTATGGTATTATTTATTTTGCCTGCTAAAACTCACTTGTTTGGTTAATTGCGTTTTGGAGTAAGAGCGTTACAGCCTCACGAGAAGACAGATCGCAGGCAGCCAGCCCACAATTTGATACTGATCAGCAACTTTAGTAATAAAACTTTATCCAAATTTCATCTATTTAGTTTGTTACATTTTTCAACTAACGGGTTCTCATGCACACAGAAGAACACGTAGAAGGATTTTAACTTAAATTTGACAAAAAATCTAACATTTTGCTGTTAAGATAACCGACTAAATTTTATTCTTCTAGCTTGTTACGTTTTTGAGTTGTCACAGTCCGACCAACAGAAAGACATAATTTCAAAAATAGCTTTAATTAATTGACTATTAATAAATTATATAGTCTGATTTTGAGAAGTTTATTAAATTTTAATTTTAATTAAAAATTGTATTTCCCTTACTAGTTCTGGAAGTTGAAATTTCAAATTTACATCAACGATATCCCTTAATAGTTAGAATCTATAATTAAAAATATAGAGTTTCCTTCCTTAATCCATTATATGCCAAAACTCTAGTATTTCACTTTTTCCAAAATATATTATAATAATTAATATTTAATTAAATTATACACTATATAATCAACAGTATCCGGACACTTTTTCATTTTCACATTTTCTCTATTATTTCACTTTTTCTCTTTTGTTTCACTAAACTCTATTATTTCACTTTTTAAAAAAATATTATAATAATTAATATTTAATTAAATTATACACTATATGATCAACAGTATCCGGACACTTTTTCATTTTCACATTTTTTATAATTTCTCTGGAAAGATTAAACCAACCGCCTTTGAACTTCGACCATGTAAAGAATAGACTCTAACTTATATTTTACAGTGAAGATTCGGTCACGGGATCATTTAGGGGACAAACCAGAAATTGATGAAGAAGAAAAAAATCTGGCCTCACTCCGTTCCACAGAAATGTGATAATGATTTAAAAATTTCATCAATGGTTTTGCTTAATATGCACATTGCTTACATGCATTTTCGTATAAATAGCAAGTATATTCTGGAAGATATAAAGGTTTTCTGTAAAAATACCAAATATTTCCGCATGTTTTTTCCTTAAAAGTATGCCTGAGTGTTTAGAGAATATTCAATATTTACTAAATTCTATAAAATTATTCGAAAATTCAAGTTTAAAAAATATCAATTTGTGGAAAACCGCTCATCATTTTGTTTCTCTTAGAAAGAAGCAGAAATTATGTTCACTGCAATGCCAATATCTATCTAAATCTTAATGGTATTCGACTGGAAGTTTTATATAAGTTGCCCTACATATCTGGCTTTGAAGTTATGATAAAAAAATTACGCTACGTCTTGCGTATACGCAATAAAACTTATTTACTAAAAATACTCATATTTTCTCTAATATTCAAAGTACTAATTCCAAATTTTCACACAATTCTTCTCTAACATATTGTTATTTTTTCTGTAAGTTTCGTATAATTTAGTGGAAAATTCTGCATTTGATAAGCAAAAAACATGCAGGAAAATTTGGGATTTTTAAAGAAAACCTATATATCTTCTAGAATATGCTTGTTATTTTTACGAAAATGCATTGAATCAATGTGCATATTAAGCAAAACCACTGATAAAATTTTCAAATCATTATCAGATTTCTGTGGAACGGGGTGAGCCCAGATTTTTTTTGTTCTTCATCAATTTCTGGTTTGTCCCCTAAATGATCCCGTTACCGAATCTTCACTGTGAAATGTGAGTTCGAGTCTATTCTTTACATGTTCGAAGTTCGAAGGGTAGTTGGTTTAGCCTTTCCAGAGAAATTCTAAAAAATGTGAAAATCCGAAAGTGTCCGGATACTTTTGATCATATAGTGTATATTTAATATTACTAATAATTGATATATATATAATTAAAACATAACATGAATGAAATATAAAAGAAACCACTATTTCTGAAATTACTTTAACTTGAACTGGTGAATTAAATTTTAATTAGAATTAATTATCTTTTTAATAAGAAAAATGATTTTTATTGGATTTGTAACTTTTATAGCAGTGAGATCAATATTTAGATGCAACAAGCAAAGCTAAAAACTGCACTGCTTATGTGAGAATAAAAAGAAAACAAGACCCAAAAAACGGACAATGATAAACGAAGGTTAAAATTAATTCATAACACTAATCAATGCCAAATTAACCATTTAATTCAGAGTTTTTGAATTATATCCCTTCATCACGTTTTAGTTAGAGGTGAATGCTAAATCAAGGCTTTAAAAAATCGACATCGAATAAAAATAATGATCAATTTCCTTTAATTGAAAACTCAGAAAAAAATGCATTTTTAAAAAATGTTTTAAATGAAAGTAAAAAGTCTCTGCAGGATTTTGTTCTTCCCTAAACAGACTAAAGTGTGTCGCAAATTTCTCATGTTTTACGCTAAAAGGTAAAATGCTTTTCATGTTCTTTTATTTTGCGTTAGCACTTAAAAGAATTTAATCATTAACTAATGTATATAAGATCTTTGCTCCGATAGTTTTTATTAGCTATAAAATTAAACAATTCGTTTCAAAGGGATTTTCTTAATGTTTTCCACTGTGGTTAAAAAAATGTTAACCTTAAAAGACTTTTTTCCACCGAATAGAGAAAGAAGTTTTTAGGCGGTAAAACAGGCTATTTTAAAGGTAAAAATTCAACTTGAGTTCTAAAGGGAAGTTTTTGAGTTTAGATTTCAAGAAAAATAGATAAAAATTGCAACATTTTAAATTTTTCACATGGAACAATTTCTGAATCAAGAAACTTCGATTTCTTAATTTAACTCTCCTATTAGCTGCGTAAAAAAGTTTCATTCTTTTTCAAAACTGAGATTTTACTTTAAAAAATACCTACTATTTTATTTTTCGCTTATAAATAAGATAAAAAATTTATTTCCACGTTAAATCGTTTAAATTAAATCAATTTTTAATTCTTTTATTATGCTTTTATTTATCCTTGTTATTCTTTAATTCCAATCAACTAATTTTTTTTACTTTCTCATATCCGAAATGTGGAAAAAGAAAGTATTATAATCGTCAAAAAATTAGGCCACGAGATTTTAATGAATTTCCACGTTTTAAATATCCTTCAGTCCGAACGAAGAGAAAAGAAAAAAAAAGAGTGTACAGTGTTTTCAAAATTCGGCGAACAAGCTGTTAGAAAACGTAGAAATCACAAGAAATAAGACATAAAGATAATTACATAAAAATTTATGACCAGTAAGCAGCGGCGCCTCGTCTAATAGGGCTGCAGAGCTGCACCCCCTCCTGAAATTATTTTAAAAACTTGTTTATTTGTTTTTAATATTATTTGGTTATTTTTTCACGTTGAGAGTTGCATGAACAAGCTGTTAGAAAACGTGGAATATAAAAAATGAAACGAAAATAGATAAATAAAACGAAGAAAGAGGTATCATCAAGCAGAAGATACACAGATTGGGGCTGCACACCGAATAGCATTAGAAAGTTTCAAAATTCGCTCACTGCGAACACCTGAGTGATGCATCGGAAGGTGAAAAGTCTCTTTTTTATTGGCTATTTTTCGGTTCCAGTTTTGCTTCCATGTTGCTTCAATAGATACTCATTCGCTTATTGCATATTCGCTTTCTTTTGATAGAAATCACTCTTCGAAAAACGGTACATTGATAATTTTCTAAAACATACTTCAGATGAAAATCTTTATAAAGAGGGATTAACCATTATTATAAGAGGTCATTGAACGGTGAAAGTCGCATAATAGTCTTATATATGATTTATATGATATTCATTTTTGGACGAGTGTCATCGAGTTGACTGTTCGAAGAAGGAAGCGTGTCTGTGAGTGGGGAGCTCTGACACTTTCGTCTGCAGAATCGTTACTTTTATAGCATTTTAGAGTAAGAGAACTATAGACGTCTACAAAAATAGTTGAACAGCAAATCAAGAAATGCTTCTTCAACGTTACGGCGCTTAGCATGCTTAAATGAACAAACCGTGAGTTAACATTCAAAATTATTTATTATATACATTACAGATAATACATGACAAAATAAAAATCCATAGTAAGTGGTACTTTGCGTTGTATTAAAAATAGAGAGACAGAGGTTAGTATATACAAAGTATTGCGTTAAAAATTAATTAATAGACCATATTAAGGGTATATTGAAGGCAGGGCCTTCAACTGCCGCTTTCAAGCTGAAGTTGCTCTAGTGTTGAAGCTAACACCAAAACGTTCTCTTCTCCTTGTATACTGTCCAGAGAACTGTTGTGGTTGCGGTGCGTTGATTGTGCTGGTAGATCGCGAATTGCAAATATCTTTCGGAACTAATATTGCAGAAATGCGTTAACTGAAGATCACTTAGTTTTGGTGTTGTGTCAGTTTAAGAATGAGGAAACGATATTTGAAGATTAAAGATCTGTATTCATAAAATTATATGCAAATATATATACAGGTTCGTAGGAACAGCTACTAATTGTACGAATGCGGTGACAAACTCATTGGCGAGTAAGAATTGATATAAATGGCAGATTGCAATAAAAACACGTGTGTCTCGACAAGGCGGAGACAAATCCGAAAAGTAAAAATATATGCCAGCCGTACGTGTGGGTGTTGACAGCAGAGAAAAAAAGTTGCGTCCTGTCAATACGGGTGATGCGAGCAGAATTTGATTTGAAAAAGGGGTTTTTTGGGATTTTCAGCTACAAAGGCTATTATCCTCTATTCATTCCAAAGTTCTTTTCAATCCGTAATCAAAAAGGAAATGAAAATTGCCATCAAAAGATGGGCTAAATTATTGCCGATCTGATTCGGCCAAGAGAAAAAAAATGGCGCCCTCCTAGAAAGGCCTCCATATTCTTTTTTCTGCTAGCAGAATCATATATAAACAATAAACTGTAAACAAACTAGTAGAGCCGCTTGGCGGAGATGCTAAAATTGAGCATGCAGAGAAGCTGAAAAGCACAATATACACTAATATCAAATCAAAGTAAAGTAAAATAACAAAATAGAAAAACTAATAGAATATACCATGCAAACACAAAACACATTAATATTAAAAGAAATAAAATAAAAGAAATTGGATGCCAAAAAATCACCAACCCTTCTTATAAAGCATGGGTTCCCACCTTTTTTTCCCTCGCGTACTCCTTGATTATTCTTTTTGTTTTCACGTAGCCCCTATTATCATATCCAACTCCCCAACCACAACCATCCGTGTATGCAAAGAAGTCTTTATCACTAATGTTAAGATCAGCTTAAAAATGAAAAGACTCGAATTAATAATATTTGCAGAACTTATTTTTGATTTTACATTTTATTCCATTTTTACGATAGTACGAACTCCGAGGCAAATGATACCAATATTCTAATTATTTCGTTTTAACTTATAAGGATAGCTAAAAGTTACATTTCGTATTAATCAACTACTCAACTGGAATAATGATTAAATATCAAGTATTCACTGCAAGAAACAAAATTCTCTAACTTTTTAAATCCTTTGTTTACGCCATTAGAAACTTTGATTTCACGTACCCCCAAATGATGCCCTGGGTACGCGTACCATAGGTTGGGAATCTGTTATAAAGGGATAAAATGTTTGCCACCGAAGCTTCAAGTGATAAAACCATGCTGTTATTAAAGATTAAAGAGTTAAGAACCGAAGGTTCCAAACTCATAATGTTCTCCTGACCTCAAGATAATCAAGGAAATTTACCCTAATTTAAATATTTGTATCCCGAGAGAAAGGATTCGAAAGATCAAAGGGTGCTCGAACGAAGTCTGCGAAAGTCAAATAAATTAACACACTGATGTTTGATTTTCAATTACAGATAATGGTGACAAGCGGTTTTCTTTCCAGAAGAATTCTAAACTTAACATTAGCAATCGTGACTATAGCAACGTCACATCAAGCATCGGAGGGCCTGACAAGCGGATATTTTGGGAAAAGTGGAGAAATTCCTTTTAAATCTAAATGATTTAAATTGACTCTTTTTAATTATATTGTTAAATAGCTAAAACATACAATTTACGTTTTCAAATTCAAATTGGAATTAAGGTGACACAGTTTTACAGTGTTTCAGATCCATTTAATTGACTGTAATAATGACAAGAAAAGTAACAATAAAAGTTTCGTGGAACCATTTACTTTGAATTTCACATATATTTTTACTGATCACAGCAAATTTGAAAAAGAGGGTAATGGAAGAATCCTTAATAGAAAACTTCATTTAATTGTTTTCCATCAAGTTGAAATGAATTTCAGTGGATAGGTCAACATGTGTGTTTTAGAAGTTTCTGAATTGATTCAAATGCTGCGTAAAGTGGAAAAAAATAATCATGGGGAAAATGACCTTAATCTTTGTTCTCAGTCATAATAATAATGTTATTTTTTTCATAAATTGTCAAAAAATAAACTGTAATTATTTTTAGAAACTTGTACTGCCTTTTCACTCGTTAGGTAAACAATTAACCCAAAAATACGTGAAAATATTTATTACATTTAAATAAAAGATTGTATAAAATTAAACTGATTAAAGATTCGATAGTCCTAGAAACTTAAAATCGAACTCACCAGACAGTGTAATTAATTTTAAAGCGAGCCTCTAACAAAATACCGAAGTTAATATCAGTAAATTCGGTTAGAGATTTGCTTGAAATTCAACTCGAATACTTGTTGATCTTTCCAGCCTAGTTATCAAACACCGAATACAACAAACTGTACTCCAGAAGCTCCATTGCTTTTAAACGAGACTAACCGCTTTTAAGCACAGCAATTATTCCATTCCAAATTCTCTCACTTCCGTATTCCAGTCCAAGATTCCAGATTCCACGGTGCTCAATTAAGAGGTAACGGGCTACCGGACCCCCACGGCGGGAAAGTGCTGATTGTAGCAAGGGTGGAGGAAGGTCACGTCTCGTCCCCTCCTCCAGTTAGCGGCCTGAATTCACCCAATTTGTAGGCCCCGGCATCAAAAGGCCTTTATTAAGTATACGTGTAAAGTGGCCTGTAAGCTCCGGTGTGTAATCTTTACGGTAAACAAGGCACCAAACGATGATGCTTCAGCGAACTTCTTAAAATTCTCTCTGTTTGATTTACCAGCGGGGGTTTCGAGAATGTTCGCATGGTTGGGTGCTGGAGGGGGATGCTTGCCAGATCGTTTGATGCGATCTCAGCTCCGGCGTATTTTATACAGTATTCTAATACGACCGAGGTGAAGTGAGGTGGCTGATTCTTTTTTCGCTCTTGGAAGGGAAAGATGAGACTTGTTTTGAGAAATATGAAAGTGATGGCTGATTGGAAAGGATTACAAGAAGTTGAGTTGGGGAAAGTTAAATTATTGAAGGCTGGAGTAGTAGACACTTGCAGGAGTTTTGTGGTAGATTAAGCTAAGTGCGCCACAAAATTCTACAAGGTGCCTATCAGCGCTTTGTGGTGAGTTTCTTGGTTAAATTGCATCAAGTGTTTTCATTGGAAGAAGGAAAACCTTTCTAATTTTTGACATCATTTAAGCAAATGAAAAATCGTGAAATGCAAAAACGACTGGATGTTTTTTTTACACAATGTTCTTCTGTACAAGATAATCATGAATGGAAGCTGTCTATCCCATTGCGGTTTTGAGTTATTGTGTTCGTAGTCAGATCTACAGAGATAATTCCAAAAATGTTTAACGTAGAGATTCTAATCGTTTAAAACGGCATTTTCCGTTTTTCTTGTTAAGTTCAAAAGTAGATAATTTATGTTATGTGTATAATTTCTTAAACTACCATGATTAAATATTCTTAAGATTTCAGAGGCTTGATTATACGCAATAATGATGCAATTCTCACCTTAAAATCTAATTTTTAAGAATTTGAAGCTATTAGATCAAAATAACTGGACGTTTAGAGGGTTAAAATCTGGACTTAAAAAAAGCTTATGAGTTTTTGACTATTAAAAACTTTCTCTTTTTATACTTCGTGTACGAGAGAGTAGTAACGTTTTAAAACTGGAATGCTTGTGGAGGAACAGAAAATACTTTCCCTTTTTCCACCCATTGCACTTAGTTGTGCTCCCTTCATACAGATAATGTAATAAATTACGACTGGGGAGTAAAATTATCATTGGCAGGGTGCTTCCAGGATATACATATCAGCACTGAGAGGGAAGTGAAATCCTAATATAGCGATCCTGTATTGCGAGCACGCAGAGTAAAATTCTAGAATTACAGCGTATATATCCCTGTAATTAAAAGGTTAAATATATGAATGCACAGCTGTGACAAAGGCCATACCGTATGTTTTGTCAACGAGCATTTTTCGAGATAGCATTACTTAAGAACTGTTAAAAATAATTTATTGCATTAAATAATTAATATATGTATAATTATTTGTTTTTGCTTAACTTCCATAACTATTAATAATTGAAAACATGAAAGGGGAGACGACTTGATTGTGAAAGAAATACACGTTAAGCAGTATTTTTTTTGCAATTGCTTTATTACCCATGATTCAATCTTGATGATTTCCAATATTTAGTACAGAGGCTCGAATGAGTGATTTTGAAACACAGTTTTTCAATTACAAGCATAAAAATAATTTTAATAGCTTAATGTGCGTTAAACTATTAAATTGGTAAATATTTAATAAAGTCAATGTAGAAATGAAAACGAAGGACAAAATTCGAGAAACAGTGCAGTTCTTATTGTTATTGATTTTTAAAATCTTATTTTATAAAGGTGAAAAAGAAGATAGAGTCTTTGCTCTATTAGAGTGCCATTTTTTTGTATTGGCCGAATCAGATCGGCAATAGTTTAATTCGTCTTTTGATGGCCATTTTACTTTGTTTTCTGAAGCTGATTGAAAAGAACTTTGGAATGAATAGGAGATGATAGCCTTTGCAGCTGAAAATCCCATGATCGCCTTTAATCAATCAATCAATAAATAAATTATTTTATAAACCATCAAATTATTGGCAGGATTTTATTTTATTCTGTTAGTTTTGCATTTATTTTTATTATAAAATACAGTCTAAATTAATACACTATAGAGATATGCCGTGCCAGTTTTCCGAAAGTTTACATTTGAGATAATTCCGGAGTAATATTGTTCTTATCAAATCTGCCTTTACCGAAAATTATCTTATCCGGAATTACTTCAACAAAATATAACATACTACCGACCTCGCATTTTCTTGTTTCAACACGACAGTTTACTGAGCGAAGGCAGAAAAAACTGTCTCAAAAACGTCGATTCCTGTCTACCATCTCACGAATTCTGTCAAATTTCGTGGGGCCTTCCTAGTTTTTTTCTAACATTTCCTGCGCCTGCAACGTCAACTGATAATTTCATCGAGTTCCCTAACGTAAACTTAACTTCGGATGTCCGTCCTTTCGTCCATTTTTTTTCCCGCGCTGTAAACTGACGAAATAGAATAAACTGTTTACAATCTCCTATGAAGATTGACAGCGCTCTGTTATTAATTTAAGACATTCGGTTAGGCGACGTCATGCAACACATGACATGTGACACTAGGCAGATTTTCGCCGGAAAAGGGGGAATTTCGGATGGTAAATTCTGAGACACGCCATGCTGCTTGCGAGCCAGCCACATCGTGTTGTTGACTGGATATTCGGTTTAAGATTTTGAAGTTTCGAAAGGTTGGTTGGAATATTTTTTTAAAGAAAAAGGGAGAAAATAAAGTTGTTTGTATAATTTGACCGTGGTTTAAAAAGCATTGGTTGAAGAAACTGGTTTTGCTAAAGAATTCGTGAGAAAGCATAGCGGCTAGAAAAGTGATTAAAACTCAGAAATTTTTCTTTCTGTGTAAATTTACTTAGTGCTTTAACTGTTTTTATTTTAAATAAAAATATTTTCAAAATTTTTATTTGCTTTGATATCGTAAAATATTTGGTGAATTTTTTTCCCTCTTCCTAATTCCAAATAGATATTAATCACTTTCAATGTTTTCATTTTATTTAATTACTCTTTTTTTAAACCTTCTAATTTAATTAGCTTTCCATGCATGTTTGTTCTATTCTTTTTCGTTAAATAACTTTTTATTACTAAAGTAAATACTAGAATATTTAACGCTTTATTTAATATATTATTTAGCACTTCATTTTCACCATTCCTTTGGAAGCAGTTTCTTTCGTAAGACTATTATTAATTTTATTTCTTTTCTGATTTCATAGTCTCACTTTTGAAAATTTATCATTACCGAACAAAAATTTTTAAATCATAAGGATTTCCATATTTTTTGATTGAATAACCAGCGGCAATTGAAAAACTAGCAAAATAACCAGTTACAAATTTTGTTAGTAATCTAGTTCGAAAGGCTATTGAAGAATTGTTGTCTTGACTTTAAATTGTCATTAATTTTACCAACAAGACACCAAATTTTTTTTTAACTGCGAAGGAGAATGAGAAAAGGAAGAAAGAGAAAGGAAAAATTTTTCAATAATATTTTGTATAATAATATTACATGTCGTGAAATCAACTAGAAAATTACTAAAAAAAGTCCTGCCTGAAAAATTAATTTTTTAGGGCACTCCTAAATCTTGCGTCCTTTAGGTAAAATCCCATTAATGCAAAAAATCAATCAATCAAAATCTAAAACTATGTGAAATCCCCCCCTAAAAACAACATATTCTTAAATTGTATGTACTGATGTATTTGTTAAATTCAAGTAAATTAAATGATAAATAATGGAATAAACCTGTTCTTTTCTTCTTCACATTACAAAAAACCCCTTCACTTTCGAGTCTGACTTGAAAATAAACAAAACTACATTATCAACCGAAAGCTGAATACATGATGGCATCGATTCAATATAAAAAAGGAGCACTTTAAAATACTTTTTCGCAAAATTTATGTTGAAAAAATAATACCTGCGAGTTTACGATGCATTTTTAAGAGAGTCCCTAAAAAGAGATGCTAGGCATTAATGGATTAATAATGATATAAGGCACAATTTAACTTCCTTAACGAATCTATAGTAGCTAATCTATAATTCTTTTATCAGCCGAAAATCATTTTTGTGAAATTTCAGTGAAGTGATTTTGTACATCTCTACTAATAAATAATAAAGGAGAATGTGTGTGTGTTGGCGCTCTACGAGACAGATCGCTGGACTTAAAGCTACGAAATTTGGCACGAACATTCTTTGGATGATGGGAATGTGAACATCGGAGCCGTTTTTTTGAAATTTTAATTAATTAAAAATTAAGCGAAATTTTTACGTTTTTCCTTAATAACTACCGAACATATTACAGCACAGAAATCATTTTTACCCCATCTGAAAGTGCAAAGAAGTTTCTTTTCAATGATATCAATTAAGTTGCCGTACAATTTTTCTCTACTTTTAATGACCTTTTAAAAGTATTTTTTGGCATAATTTACAACAACACTCTTCATTGTTGCACCGCAATTCAAACCGTTTTCATTGTTTAAACAAATATTTAATTGCGTGTTTCTCTTTCATTGTTGAAAACTAAGGTAATATCTTAATACATTTTGCTTTCATATTTTATTTCATCAAAACTTTTGTGGAATATGTAAACCAAGCTCTCTGAGATATTAGGTTTATGAAGAAATATATCCAGTAAGCTGAATTATTATGGTTGCTATGTTTTCATTCTTTCTTCATCATGTTTAAATTCAGATAACATGCCGCTGGCCATAAAATGTGTTGTGCTATTTCAATGTTGAAATCAAATGCATACTTTGGAAGAGGAATAAGAAAGTGAAAATGGCACTGACAGCTTGCAATTTATATTACATGCCATGATCAGTTATTTGACTCCATTAGAGGCTTTTATGTAGACAATGAACAAAACAGGTGCACGGCCACTAAAAGAACATGGGTTAAATATCTACTACGATCTGCGTACGTTGTTAAGGGAACCATGAATATAAAATGATGAGAAATTCAATTTAAATTATATTCCCGGAGAACAATTGGTCGCCGAAGGCGGCTAGTGTAGAATAAATTTAAAAAATCGGGAGTGGTTTCACTTCGACTTCCTCGATAGGTGTGATTTGTGTTTAACCTTGTTGTATACGCATTTTGGAGTAGTTGCTATTCCCTTGACCGATTTAGTTTGAAATTTTATACAGGTCTACAATTTTGGTGTCAAGACTACATACTAAAATTTCATTCATTCAGCTTGTTGCAGTTTTGGATTTTAGTGTTCATATACACACGAATAGACAATGCACCCACTAGATAAATATGATCGCAAATTTGATAACATTGAACTATTTTGGTGTGAAGACCGGATACAAAATTTCGCCTCATTAGTTCTTCCTCGTTTGGGTTATAAGGTTCAGAGACAGATCGACTGAAAGACAAGTAATTCCAAAAATGTGTTTCTAGAAATGAGGGAGATCGAAAATGTATCGATCAAAATCTAGAATTTGTTTTGCGATTACAATACTTTCTGTTTGTTGTTGTTGTGTTTGACACGAGAAGGTAAAAAAGAGAGGGTGAACGAATGTTTTCAGTAAATGATATTACTCTCAGGCAGAAAATAAGTAAAAACTTCTGAAAACATAATGATTAAATGAATCACCGTAGAAACGAAACGGTTTGCGAATCCTTACAGAAAAGTAAGGTAAATTTAAAAAATAAAATAAAATAAATGAAACGTTCTGTTACTTATAACAGTTTTCAACAATTATTTGTTTTAAGCAATGGATTAATTTTTGTTTTCAAAATGCCTATCACGATTGCGAGGTCAAAAGTCCAACGTCTAGCAATGAAAAATATTCTTCTCTGCATTCACAATAAAATTTAACCGCAAAATTCATCTAAAAGGATGGTAGGCACCTTTTAAAATTTTGTGGCAGAGTTCGTTTAATCTGCCACAAAACTCCGGGAAGAGTCTACTACTCCAGCCTTCAATAATTTAACTTTCTCCAACTCAACTTCTTGTAATCCTTTCCAATCAACCATCACTTTCATATTTCTCGAAACATGTCTCATCTTTCCCTTCCCAAGAGCGAAAAAAGAATCGGCCACCTCACTTCACCTCGGTCGTATTAGAATACTGTATAAAATACGCCGGAGCTAAGATCGCATCAGACGATCTAGCAAACATCCCCTCCAGCACCCAACCATGCGAACGTTCTCGAAACCCCCGCTGGTAAATCAAACAGAGAGAATTTTAAGAAGTTCGCTGAAGCATCATCGTTTGGTGCCTTGTTTGCCGTAAAGATTACACATCGGAGTTTACAGGCCACTTTACACGTATACTTAATAAAGGCCTTTTGATGCCGGGGCCTACAAATTGGGTGAATTCAGGCCACTAACTGGAGGAGGAGCGAGTCGTGACCTTCCTCCACCCTTACTACAATCAGCACTTTCCCGCCGTGGGGATCCGGTAGCCCGTTACCTCTTAATTGGGAGAATTCCGTGGAATCTGGAATCTTGGACTGGAATACGGAAGTGAGGGAATTTAGAATGGAATAATTGTTGCGCTTAAAAGTGGTTAGTCTCGTTTAAAAGCAATGGAGCTTCTGGAATACAGTTTGATGTATTCGGTGTTTGATAACTATGCTGGAAAGACCAACAAGTGTTCGAGTTGAATTTCAAGCAAATCCCTAATCGAATCAACTGATATTAACTTTGGGGTTTAGTTTACATTGCATGTTTAAATAAATTGTGTTTCTCATCGGCATGTGAGATTTTCAGCCTTTAGGACTATTGCCTTGAATCTATTCGATTTAAAATCGTTTCGTATTGAAAGACTTGATATATTTTTTGTCATTTTTACTTTATCATTTTTGTAATGAGTAAAAAGACGTTGTAAATTGTAAAAAAAATATTATGCTTTAGCTGAAGTTCTAAAATTTATAAATATCAAATATTTGAAGGTAGCGTGAATAAAACTAATATAAAAACTGGGTTTGAAATTTAGGAAATATAGTAAAGAGCTGTAATAGTGTATATGAGTGTAATCTTTTTCTGTTAGATATTTGCTGTCACTGAACTTATTGCATTAAGCTCTGTTTTGCCTTCTATAGATATTCGAACAGATAGCAAATGCATGAAAAATTCTTGAAATTTATCGCATTTGAAATTTACAGGGTATCTCAAAATACTGTATAGAAATTAAATGTTGGGTTGTCATCGTTGCCACGGCAAACGATTTTTATTTAGGAAACTGTGTCCAGAAACGCGACCAGCGACTGCTAGAGAGTAGTTTTAGCAGGCTTGTTGCTGAGTACTAAGCAGGATAATTTCCGATGAGGATGTTGTAAAGGACTGATGAGTCAATACATTCATTCGGACCTGAGGGATTTACATTACTTGGATGGCAATTTAAAAGCTATGCTGCCCATGAGAGCTTTACAAGCAGACACCAGCCAGATCTCACCCATTTGATTTTCAGCCTGCAGGGATACAAGAAACTGTGGTGAATGGAAGGAATTTCGAACATCTCTTGTAATGTAATCATTATTTTCCCTCACTGTGCATCGCTATATTTGGCGTCTCAATAAAGTCGTGCTGGATAAACCTGTCTAACTTTTTTACTTTCTCAAATACAAAGTATATAAAGAGAAAGTATTGTAATCGTCAAAAATTTGACCTCGAGATTTTGGGGAATCTCCTCGTTTTAGATCTCACCGAGTCCAAAAAACACATCTTTGGAATTATGTCTGCCTGTCTTTGAACACGATAACCTCTAAGGGGTTTGAGTTAAGGGCCAGATTTCCCATAGGGCCAATCTAGGCCATGGCTCAGGGCGCAGCCGTTAGGTACGGTACGGAAGAAATAACAACTAAATATTCACACATTTTCCAGTGTTATTTTCAAAAAGCCATATAAAATTGTGTTTTTAAAATTCAAATTCGTAACGAACGTATAGTCTTTAGATTTTAGTTTCATTTAACAGAGACAGGTCATAGGTCAAAGTCAGATAGAGCTACTTTAGTCACATGGAACAACTTTTGTTACAGTTGAGTAAGGTAAGTAAGTCTACGCCCCTCAATCCCAGCGGCCGTTTCACAGAGACAGCCTCACGTCGAATCTTTTTTTTAAATTTTCTTGATGACACAACACGAAAACACATATACATCACAGACACTAAATATATTCGCAAATAATTATACATGACGAGTAATACATCAGAGCGAAACATGAGTAGGGAAATATCACGTTATGGCAGGACGCCATCCATCACTTCACGTCAATCTCCCTGAGCGTCAGCTCTCTCTACTGCACTGGGCAGTCTATCAGGTTTCTAGAACTTTTGATCGCCAAATGGCGCAGTTCTTATGGTACCAAGAAGCACAAAACGCGCTATATTGCGTCATGATATGCGAAGGCTGGAATTGGCGGAGAGAGAGATTTCCAGCTTGTATTTCTCCTTGAGCTGTCTTCAGTTCCTAGGTCAATAAAAATCTGAGACTTCGTGGCAGTCCCAGCCCTGTCCAAGATTTTCAACTCATAAGCGGGAGGATGACACCTTTATTAGGGAGTATATGAGAAAGTTTAGGGCCGCTGGTTTCTTTGTGCGTCATTCATGTGCTGTAGCATGGCAACGCGCATTCATATATACCTAGCAGCTAAAATGTCATATTGTTCTTGATTCTCAAATGCAACACCCAAGAGAATCAAAACAATTAGAAATGTATGCAGTAATTTCAATGAATATGCATGACATTACACAAGATAAAAAATGTTTATAAATATAGCTGTCATCTGCTTAATTTCATAATATATTGAAAAAAAATCTGGTATGTGTTTAAACAAAGAGTCTCCTCACATGGACAGATTTAGCATAAAATTTGAAATATACTGTTACAAAACTGTAATGTCGCTTTCCCTGTCATGTTAGTCCTATGGTTGGAAAAAGACATTTACAGAGGTTCTTACTAGCTTCCGGAAGAATGGAAGCCAATGACTCCTGACCTTAGCGAAAAACTGGGAGACCATTTTGGTGACTTGGCGCCAAATGAAGGTCCTTGAAAATTCTACAATTGTGGCTCTATCTCTTTTAGGAATAGAGTTATGGAGGTTAATCTGGAATTTTGCTCGCCCTGTCGGAAAGGCTATAAATACCGAGCTGCAAACGAGGGAAATGAATCTCTTTGAAGTCTTGTTTTAGCTATTAGAAGCTGAGCGCTATTGTTTGCGCTATTACTGTTATTATTAGCGATTTTCTGTCTGATTCTGTTGCTAATTAGTGCAAGTGCTGTTTTTCTTGTTACCTGTGTTTCGAGTTTTCCGGAATGTTCGAGAATGAAGCGTCATTCTCCATTATCCTGCTTGTTGGACTGCTTTCACTGGACGATTTTCGTAACAATATCTATAATTTCGGGGCAAAAACCACAAACTAAATTTCATCATTTAGTTTCTGAGTTTGAAGTATAACACTAACAGACATTAATGATCCCAGAAATTATCATTTTTGGACCTGAGAACGTCTAATACTCGAAATTCAGTAGCATCTCGAGGTCGAATTTTTAGACGATTGCAATACTTCCTCTCTATATATTTCGGAAAACAGAAGTGAAAAAAGACCGACTAGTTTAGCGTCATGTCTTATGCTTGATTCGTCTGTCTTGATTGCATCAACCGTTGCATTCTGGGAGCATCGATTTATATACATCACGCAATTTACAGAAAAGAATGTCCGTCTGCCTTTTAGCAACTTTTAACAGTACCAGTTCCTTTCCTTTTTCAGGTAGTATGTTGCCTAAAGTCATTTATCATCAGGGCCGGATTGTCAGGAATTTTCTTTCATGTTTTTACAAGCTTACAGTTCAGTGTGACTTTTTTTGCTGCTGGCTGACCGATTCACAATTCAAATGCCGTGGCAAAATTGTGATGGATAAATGGATTAGTAAATAAATTTTTTTTAAAAAGTTAGTTGGTAATTTTTTGTACCATTTTGTTCAAAATTATTTTTGAATTTAAATTTTTTTTTACACGAGGAATACTAAAATCAGCTTTCATGAAGGGGATCCGCAAGCAAATGTTTTGTCTTTTTAATTTGTCACAATATCTGTGACTTAAAAATTGCATATATAAGGACCAACTTAAAATCAATTAAAAATATCTATTTTTGGAAGCTGGGAGAGGTAAGAGGGGCCCCAAAAATTGCATTGTCTACAGGACCCTTCTAGCCCTGTTTATCATGCTGAAAAGGGAGCACAGGCCTAGAGGCGAAACTTTGAAACGTTTGTCAACAGAACAAAATTTCAAGTGCTTTCTAAAACCAAATACCGGAGCGAGATCCGACCATTTATAAAAGTCTATTTGAACAAAGGAAGAAAGCAACTAAGAAGTCTGGTACTTTATTTAGCGTTACCTCCTTTCGCATCAGAAAATTCTTCTAAAAACAATTAGCTTCATTTTGAATCTTCAACAATTTCAACGGATCTCCAACTCTTCCTCCAATTTTCCGCATGATTTCAGGCACATAATAATGATTGCCAGTGAGTAAATCTATTTACCCAAGATAAATAAACAATTCAAAAAGATTGTTTATTTTTCAGTCATTCTTTTAAAAGCTGTTATAAGATGATTGCTTGGTAAGTAATCCATGGATCAAGTCATGTAGGTGATGATTGTGATCCAGAACATGATTCCAGAAACAAAAAAGTTTTAGAACAGCGAACAGATGTTGGCGGGAATCTTATCAACGTAAGCGAGGAGTGAAACAGTGCATGGCAGATTCGATTTAAACAATTAAAGGCAGCATTGTTGAATCTCTAATAAATGATGTGGTAAGTCAATATCATGTTTGTTAGGCGTAAAATTAACGTTATTATTTAATTGCTTATTAAACAACAAAGGAAATTCGAACATCTAGACCGGAACATCGTGCAGAATAATAATGTTTTAGGCTTGATTCGTCGGTTTTGATTTTATCAGCCGTGGCATTCTGTGCGTAACGATTTCTTCATCATGTAATTTACAGAATGAATGCCAGCTTAAAACATTATTATGTTAATAAAAGTGAATGTAAAAATTCTGCTTTTGAGTTACTGTCAAAAACAAATTTTAAATCATAACTTTAAATCATTACTTTTTTGTTGGCGAAAGCACACGATTGAAATACTTGATGAAACAATAAAATTGGTTTGAGTTTTATTACAACAATAAAAAAGCATTATTACAAATTATTTTTAAAACTGATTTTGAAAAATTTATTAAAGTTAATGAAAAGAATAAAATTGGTATTGCTGAAGAACTAATGTTTTTAATTTTTAAAGTAATGTAAAAATGGTTTTTGTGTTATATGTTCTGAAGTTATTAAGAGAAAAATTTTACAATTACGATTAATTTTTAATTAATTAAGAATCTAATTAAAATTTTGGAAAACCCTTTCTTAATGAGTACCTACTACTCAAGAAGTACCTACGTGCCAAATTTGGTAGCTCTAGGTCCAACAGAACATTGAATTCTTTGCGTAACGATTTTCGAAGACGATTTAGAGATAGTATGCTAGCCTAAAAACACTATCATGTTAACAGGATAACATGAGTTTTGAGGTTTTTGCTGTGTAAATTAATGCTGGATATATAGATGATTTGGTAGCTTCTCAGCATAATTCAATTTCTCAGAAGAGATTATTTTTTCCGTTCGTTTTCTTCAAAATCACACGTTTTTCCCCAATATTTTTAAATATCCGCTAATTTAAAATATTTTAAACCCCCTTTGATTTTAATTATTAGCCTAGAAAATTAAACTCTTTCTTTAAGCTGTTAATAGATTGAAGGAGTGATATGCTAACAAATGAAATAAATATGTTTTTAAGTGAAATTTACCGCTTATTCTATAACATAATTTTCAATTTTTACACTTGTTTTGAGAATTTTTAAAAAGGAAACGTTTTTATAGGTCATTACTGTAAATGCATTTTTAAATCAAAATTTAACGTACTTATTTCTAAATAAAGTCTTAAAATTAATCTTTGATATCGTGCAAAGGCAACTTCTTTAATTTCAGTGGAGATTAACTTTGTCTCCTATCTCCATGATATTAGCTGAATTCAATTCCAAATGATGCCGATTTTAAGTGCTTTTTTTTTTTTTTTTTTTTAGCAAAAAGCACTTAAAATCGGCACTTTTTGTAGATGGGGAAATCAATTGGCATTCTGCCCAAATAAATAAAAACACTGACCCAGTAGCTTTTTTTAATCAGTTTGAACCATTTCGTAATCTGCAAAAAGCACACTTCACATTTCTTTTTTTGCAAATAAAATATAAAAGAAATTTCTCCAAAAATTAGAAGATTAAGTTTAAAAAACTGTGAGCTTTAATGACCATTCCATATAGGAATAGTTTCTAATTTTAAAATCCATTTTCGGGATAAGCGAATATGATCTGCTTTGCAAACGAGCACAGGAATATTGAATAACCATTAAAAGACTGATTTTCTAAAGTGATATGATTAGAAACTCCGCAATCAATATAATGAACTAGCAATACGCGCATAGCGTTGCCCGGGACTTCAACAAAATGGAAAAAAACCGCTCACAATGACACGAAAAAATTTTGAAAACGAAAGCAAAACAAAAGATTCACATTACTGAATTTCCTGCGTATTTTTTTTCGCGATAATGACATTTGCACTGTAGGAAAACAGTAAAGAGTACGCGAAAAAAAGCAATACATATTCAATGAAATACAACTCAAAATGAAATTATAAAATTAAAACAAAAAGTATCAAAACAAATGAGCTAAAATCTAAAAAAATAAACAAACCAGAACCACAGAGAAGAACTCTATGACAAGAAAACGGGACAGAACGTAATATGGATCCGATCGAGTAACAATTCACGAATTAAAATATTCTTACTGTTCTACCGCCACGCGAAAAACCCCAGACAGCAAACATGTCGGTGGCAGTCGTTATGGAAACGGAATATTCCATTGCATTTTGGGGGTGAAGGAAAAGTTTTTATTTCATTTGGCGCAGATAGAACCGGCGGAAGTCTCATTTCGCATTGTACTTCGGTCTAAGACGAATCCCTCGGGTAACGAAGTGCGTTTAGTTTTCCAAATGTTGCTGTTGATTTTATAACCGTTTCCCTCTGTTCATAGACTCGTCTACTTAAGGCAACCCTCTTCAGAGCTTTTCTTGTGACGGTAGTACAGTAGTCATTCCCACAAAGAATGCCAAAAGCAGTCGCAGAAACATGCTTCACAATAACTCAATGGCGCCAACAACGCCGGTCCGTTAAAATGAGTAATACTTCAGTTAGGCTGACGCAATACAATCTTCAGATTTATCCTCTGGATCGTAGAACCACAGTACCCTCTTCGTCACCTCCCCTGTGCTATTTTTAGAACGTGACCTTGTGCGAAAAGCTATGGCTCGTTTTACTCAGATGGTAAAGAAACTCTTTTAGCTCATCACGGAAATTTTTTTTTCTCAGAATTCAACGAATTACGTTAGAAGTTCAAAACAAACTTATCACCCAGGTTAGAATGTTCCAGCACTGCTTAATTGACGACTAAACCACTGCATCCAACGAAATGATTTTAAATTATTCCTAGCGAAACATACTAAAAAGTAAGGAGGGAATAATTCCGAAAGATGGCACCAGACGTAGCCAGGGAGAAACTGGCCGCTAAGGAATAGTTCTTCATTCAAAAAACATTTTTTAACCCTTTAAGAAAAAAATTATTAAAAATGAACAGACAAAGATATTTTAGCCGTTCTTGTTTTAAATCACGGATAAATGTTATATTTATTACTTCAAGAAATTTCAAATTGATAATGAAATTAGAACTTCAGACGCAGGAAATTGAAAGTCAAAATCAAATTTTTTACGATTAAACGACATTTAAAAAAAATTTCTCAAAATTCAGTAAATTACATTAGACATTCGAAACAAACTTCATTAGAACGAAAATTGTTTGCTCTTTCCGATGGTGTATCTATTTTTTTCGTACAATTATCCGAAACCATGCTATTGAGAAATTAGTGCAAAAAATCACCCAAAATATTAAATAAAAGATTTTCTAGATTAAATTTTAAAATTCGGACTTCTAGGTGCATTGAGTCACTATCACGACTACCTGTGTGCCAAATTTCATGACCGTAAGTGCGATAGATTCTTTTGGATATCTCACAAAAATACGCACACAAACATTGCATTTTATAAGTATAGAAAAATAGGAGAGTTTTGTTTTCGGTATACTCCCGTACAAAGAAGACGCGTACAATTTGTGTTTATAACACAGGTCTGCGATGAAAAAATTGTCGGTAAAGCAAGTGGTGTTTTTTATAGTTTTTTGGATGCTGACTACTGGAAAAATAATGAAAAAATTCCATCACGTACAGTTTCGTCACAAATCGCAATCTATTTTTTCACGAATTTAGTATATTTCGGACCAAAAAAGTATTATTTATATGAGTTCGATAAACATATTTATGGACTTAAAATAGTAAATTGGTGGATTAAGCTAACAAACAAGAAAGAAGAAACTATTTCAATCCAGAATATTTCTCTGAATCGGTAAATTGCCTATTAAACACAATATTCAAGACAGAGGAAACCAGTTGAAACCGGATACCTCTCCTGCTTGCCAAAAAAAGTGTTACTTCCACCGCTTCACATAAAATTAGGTCTTATGAAACAATTTCTGAAGGCTTTACCAAAAGAAGGTGAATGCTTCAAATACCTTAGTGACCAGTTCCCGGGTTTATCCGAAGCAAAACTGAAGTAAGGTGTGTTTGTAGGACCAGACATCAGGAATATGATGAAAGATGAAAGTTTTGAGACTAAAATGGAAACAAACGAAAGAAAAACCTGGGAATCTTTCAAACTAGTTATTACTAGCTTTCTTGGAAACAAAAAGGAACTACAATTCTATTGTAGAAGAGAGGAGGAAAAATTTCAACTTTTAGGCTGTAGTATGAGCTTAAAAATTCATTTTCTCGATTCGCACTTGGACTATTTTCCTGAAAATTTAGGTGAAGTTAGTGAGGAACAAGGTGAAGATTTCACCAAGATATAAAGGAAATGAAGAGGCGATATCAAGGGAAATGGAATCTCAGCATGATAGCCGACTATTGCTGGATGCTACAAAGAGACAATCCCTGCAAAGTTCACAAGAGGAAAAGAGACAAATGAACTTTTGAGGTAAAGAAAAAACGTCACTATAATTACTTGTAACTTTTTACCTATACTTAACAATTACTTGAACTAGGATATAAATGTAATTTATATGGATTTATGAATTAATGAAATTTAAATGAAATGTCAAAATTTCGCGATTTCAACTGTTTGCTTCAAAATATGCAATCACTTTGTAAAAAATCCTTATGTGATAGAAATAAATGGATTTCATTTTTAAAATCAGCACTAAAAATAACATAAAAATCAGTCATCAAAATTAAAACAATTTTCAAAAAGTGTTTTTTTGCAGGCTTGTGTAATGATTGCATCTATGTATTGTGAAATCAGACGTTCTCGAATAGCATGTAAATGTGGTTTGGTGTGAGTTATTCCAGTAAGCTGAAGAAGACACATTAACATTAACGCCACTGCATAACCCCGAGCTCGGAACCCAAAGGGTTCCTGTCAGTTGAATGGGTATACGTGGAAGGAAATGCATATCGTGCTCCCGTAGGGAGACATGATTGACCTCACATCTATCCTTGTTTCCGTTAAGTTGCCCTGACACCCGTGCGAAGTGTCCGTAGGAAACAGAGCACAGAGGCTTTTGTGGATGAGTGTAATTGTACACATACTGGTCACAAGGGGTATCGATTGGATTTACAGGACAAAGGGCAAATTGAATTTTGAAACGATGAATAATGACTAGTTATGGAATGAGAAACAACACATTACAAAATACTTGATATAAAATTGGCAAGAAAAAAATTATGGTACCGTTAACATTGAGAAGGATAATAGACAAATAACACAACAAATCTAGGTTATATAAAAGGAAGGAAAAAAGAACACAAGAAACATACTCCTAATTGAGAAAAATATACAGATATCTAGTTATGTACAAAAATATACAGTGTAAGAATAAAAAAGATTAATAATAAAATAACAGGACTAAAACTATGGAAAAGGAAAGAATGGGAATTTGAGCTAATAATAACATGGTGGTGATAATGCATTGAAAGGAGAGCTAAATTTTAAAAAAGTCGCCAAACTTGAACATGAGATACAATTTGAGCAGAGGAGGAGTCAAATGAGAGTACAAAAAGTCCGTTGACTGAGAGTCTATTGATTTTGAAGAGTGTCAATAGTTTGAGACCTTCAAAACATTGAAGTTAGTTGGGTGGGAAGAGAATGCCTTCATTCTCAGAGCTAAAATTAATCATTTTTCTTATCTTAATTCTTGACAATGGGTTGTTGAGGTCACTTTTCCACAAGAGATCTTCTAGGTCGTTTGAGGGCTTGGTAAGATGCAATAATCTTGTAAGGGGGTTTCGAAGTACAGAGGACTTCCCAACTCGCCACAACCACAGCAATCGGTCGTTCTGAGGCTAAATCTCTTAAGGTAAGTTGGGAATGGGCCATGTCCCGTTGCAAACATGATTTCTGGTCTTTGCCACGGAGCTGAGGAAGTCTTGACCTTTGGAAGGATGAGGTGGCCGCTCCTTTAGGTGTCACTGCTGTCCCATTCATTCTGCCAGAATTGAGTGGAGACGGCATGAAGTTTCTTTTTGAGGTAGCTCCTGGGTGCTGGATATTGTGTTTTGATCCCTTCCAAGGTTGCTTTCTTTGCGAGGAGATCCGCTGCCTCGTTACCCGCATGCGCTTTAATCCAACCGAGTTTAATATTTGGAGAGTTAAGAAGGATTTTTTGAA
This sequence comes from Araneus ventricosus, assembly GCA_013235015.1. Taxonomy (NCBI): domain Eukaryota; kingdom Metazoa; phylum Arthropoda; class Arachnida; order Araneae; family Araneidae; genus Araneus; species Araneus ventricosus. The sequence goes on from BGPR01000125.1 coordinate 920,272, forward strand.
TATCTTGAGCAAGTGGACTGTTGGTTTTTAAAGAGGAGATAGAAAGGAGGCTGGATTCGCCGTCAGCCCAGATTTTATTGGGTTGCTTGGATTGACTAGCCCAGGTGCAGGCTTCCTTGATGGCAATTAGTTCAGCTTGAAAAACTGAATTGTGAGGTTTGAGTTGCGCTATGCATTGAGCTGTGGAGATGTTATTTTTCCTGACTCAAAATGCAAAGCCTGTTCTGTCATCTATTTTTTGAGCCGTCTGTATAAATATTGATGGGTTCATCTGTGTTGAAAATGTGGTCGAAGGAGACGTGGTCTACTAGATCGAATGAGGCTGGGTGGAACTGGACCGTGGAGACCTTGCTTTCAAAGTGAAGAAGACACAGATTGAATATTTTAAATATTTAATATGGACGACAAGAACATTCAGGACAAGCTCAAACATTGAAAAAAATGAGAAAAACATAAAGAGGTCGGGTTCTGCCTTTTACGTCAAATAAATGTCACGGAGATGGCTTTCGAGCGTCATGATCGATCATAAAAGTCTAGCATCGTCTCTGGCTCGGTAGAGAAGAAGAAATGGATGAAAGTTCTTATGACGTCAGCGGGTAGATCGGAGTGATGCCATCTGGTGGAACTCAGCAGCATTAAACCACATAAAATTTGTCTGAAAGTATAATTGGATCGTTGATTGCAGAAGCCACATGAGTCAATAATATCAAAATGCTGAGAGTTAAAAAAAACAGATAAATTTTAAAAATCGATGTTTCGTGAAAAACGTTTTCAAACATATTGAATTCTACGTCTGGAAACATATCATTCACTCTTTCAAATATATATATATATATATATATATATATATTGAAGTTTTAAAAGAATTTCTTATCCTAACGGCCAACTCTGTCACTAAAGACATATCGTCTGCATTAGAAGTTAATGTTATTTTGATCCAACAACGACTTTTTTTCTTTTTTAGAGAGTCTCTCCTTTCGTCTGTGTTATTCAATTTATTGAAAGCAAGTTTTTTTCGGAATTAATTACTTGAATTCTAAGCATTTAAGAATGTTTCGATCCATAAATGAAGTCCAATACATATGTTTATCTACATTTCATAACCCAAGGAGTCCTGGATTACTATCAGGAAGTCAAAGACTTTAAAATTTGAAAAGCGTCGTTGTACTTCAGTCAGTCAGACTTCGGATATAGAGTGGACGATGCTTGTAGTGATCACTTAGTGTTAAAGTCAAGGTGAATCACTACACCCGAATTATCAGTACATCCAAAATTCCTTAAAAGTGATACACATCTATAAGTATAAAATAATAGCAGAAAAAACAGACTATACTACATTCTTGGTATGTACTCGTTTGTTTTAAATAAAAAATTAAAATATGTACAAGTACAGAATTGAAAAATTCATGCATATTTTATTTTCTAAGCTTTCTCAACAATGTTTTCGAGTATTGTATAGCAATGGATTCGGAAATCCAACGCGCGTTTGCGCATGCGCCGGGCGGAGTTATTTTCATCAAAATAGGGGGAAAGTGAAGAATGGAAGGGTGACGTTGACATTTTACTGAGCGTGATCTAACAAAGATCTCCGGAATTGCCCTCATATGACTCATTACCTGACACCCTTTTCCGGTGTAAAATCGTCCAAAAGTGGTAGTCTCGGAATCCGTTGCTGAACAGTACCTCGTTTTTTTCAAGCATTCGTTGGATAAATCGTTCAGATGAATAATCAAAGGATTCAGGAACTTATTGGACTGATCTAAAATACGAAAGGCTTGAAAAGTTTCTTGGCCTGTTGGTGGTTTTTCATTTGGCCCCTTCTTCATCGTGATTGTTCTCATGTTTTGTGTCTTCAACGCATCGAAACCGATAAATCACTACAAGCGAATTGTTTATCACTAGAACCGACGTACCTTCTATGCGTTTAGATACGGGAGATCCGTTACACGCTGTTTTGATCAGTACAACCTATTGATCGTTATAACTGGGATTACTACAAGCGGCAACTACTGTATAACATTTTCATTTAGTTTCTAGTATAGTGAAGAAATTAAATATGTGTTTTAAAAAATTACTTTTTTCGCAAGTGATTCAGTCTAGAACAGTGGCGGCTCGTCTATAAGAGCTGCAATCCCCCTGAAATTATTTTAAAAGATTTTATTTTCGTTTTGATTCTAATTGGCTTACTTTTCCACTTTGATAATTTAATGATCAACGGAAATGGCAAAAAGTAATAAAAATGTAAAAAGAAGACGGAAAATCGATCAAGAATTAAGAGAGAGACAGATCAGAGCTACAGAGAGTTTTGCCCCTCCTACGGATCGGAAATTAACGCAATGAGCAACGCGAAGCGGGATAAAAGCAACCCTTTCCCCGCTTGAAATTGCATTCATTTGAGCTGCATTTTCCCCAGCTCTCGTTTGGCGCGACTTCCTCATTTGGCCTTTTCCTCTTTTCTCAGTAGTTTAGTCATTTTTTAAAAATCTAATTCTGGAGGAGTTTTAATTTCTTACTTCTTTATGCTTTTTCGGGTGCTGATTACAAATCTGAGGTTTGCCACCAATAATTTTTGTTGGAATTTTAGTGATAGTCAAGAAACATGAAACTTTTTTTCCTCAGTTTTTTTCTTATAACTCAAAAACTATCAGTTTTTAGTATATCATCATTGTGGGATTTGTGCCCGTCACCGCCAGATGGCGCAGCGACTCTCATACTGTAACGGCTCTATGTCACTCAGAGTCAGGGGGCAGACGAGAGAGGAGATCCGAGGAAGAAAGGTGAGCTCTTAAGTAGGAGACTGCAACTGCCTTTAGCTCCCGCGAAGGGGATAATTCAGATCCCAAAATGTCTAGCAACTGACCGCGCGTAGGCACAAGCAAGAAGATTGTCTGAGTGCAGTGGTTCGATATGCTGGCGAAATAAACTCTCCGACTTTGGATACCATTTCTGATTCATCACCAAACCTGTAGCCATAGCACTTGTACATTATTCAGCATCATCATCTCTTTTCTTTGTCGTCTTTATGTGAATAAACAGTTGTGTCAACTCAAGCGAGGTGATTGGTATTATTTCAAACCATCACACCCACATCATTATATACCAAAATAATCAGCACAAAATTAACTACAACTTAGGTTTATACAACTTTTGCAGCACTGCTTGTTTCTGAGATGACGAGCCCCACTGGTCTAGAATTTGATACGCATCTGCAATAATGGCTGTGAGGACCATATGCCAAATCTCACCCATCTGGCTTGTTGCGTTTTTGAGCTATCGTGTTCCCATACACATGGGTACACAGTTACAATTCCATAAATGGTGCTTTCGGATTCAGAGAGATCTGAAACGCGGACATTCATCGAAATCTTGACTTTTTAGTAATACCTTGTTATGTATCAGTAAACAAAGATAAGTAAAAAGAAATGAAATCGTTGAATCTAAGCTCAGAATTGGCTTTCTGGACAACCTACTAGTTTACTGCTTAGTTTAGTTTAGTTATATTAACGACCCGTTTCGAAACAACACGAGGGATATTTTGGAACGGACCTCATAATTCTGAATCGCGGTCAGATGACGAGGTCGTCACCTGATTATACTGCTAGTCTCACCTACTAATATGCTTTTTCTAGCAGTATTCTTCCACTCACACATCTCAATATCAAAATTTTAATATCTGTAGAAGTAATTTCGTATTACTTTATGGAAAAGGGATCAAAATTACAATTCAAAAGCTATCCTTGATATTCAAAGTTACAATTCAAATTTATTGTTTAAAATCACAGAGTATAAAACGTTTCAATGCATATGTTACCGTTAAAGCGTATAATTCAGCTATTTCATAGAATAACTAGTTATTAATCTAGGTAATTCATGAAATATCTAGTTATTCTATGAAATAACGAATTCCACGCTTTAACTGTAACACATACAAGCGTATTTATAAATAATAATCAGTGGCGAATCCAGGATTTGGGTCTGGGGGAGCTGAGGTCATAAAATATTTTTATCGTCGTGACAACGGTTACTCATGGCTTATGTAAACCAAAACACTTTAATTTTACAGACTTTAGTCACCTGATGCTAAGAATCATAAAGAACAATAAAATACTTTTTATAATTTAATAAAAAATACAATGAAACAATAGCCAAAAAATGTCTTCGACAGCGTCAACGTTACAAGTACAAGTGGAATGACTAATAAAGTAGGAAAATTTTCGAACCTGCCTAGCCAGAAAGCAATGTTGTCTTTTTATTATTGTTTTAAAGGGAAATTAAGAGCAAACAGTTGTAGTAATTTAAAATAAAATCAAGAATTCTGGCTTAGCTCTGGGGGTTACAGCCCCATTCGCCACTGATAACAATTATTTTGAACTGCAACTTCTTAACTTCTAAGGCATTCCAAACAAAGCTTATAATCAATATCTTTACTTTGAGATTAATATGACGGTAGGGAATTACATAAAATAATATCTTACAAAAGAATTTAGATAATTATTATAACGGTATACAGTTTAATAATATTTATATTTGAAACTATTGAATCATAAAAATTTAAAGCTTTTTTATTTTTATTACAAAATTCCCAAACTAAACATAATTTTCATAGTTAACATAATAGAAGAATCAAAATAATTCTCGTCGAAAAATAAAAGAAATTAAGGTAGAAAGAAATTCTATTATTGCCAATTAAAATGGCGAATCACATACCAGGATGAAATAATAATTCCTCGAAAAGAGAATTCAGAATTAAAACAGAAACGAAAAGATAGAATTCAAAAACAAGTTCTGAGTGCTACGAAATTAAATTACAATTATGAGCTTTTGATACACCATCCAGTCTAAAGAATTCTTTCAAGTATGTACAACTTCAAAAGTATTTTGCTCTTTTCAAGAAGGGTCTTTTAAATATTTAACAGGCTCAGTATAATCAAATGTAAATCTCCCTTCTTAAAGAAAAAGCCGTGGTTTTTAAGTCGTCAAATCTTATTCCATAACTAGTCTCAACGGAGTGTTTTCTAGCACGTAATTCGCTTTCGCCGTTTTAACCCGAAGGCGAGATTTCCAGCTCGATAATTGTTTTTAACTTCAACCATTTTCATATGCCCTGGAAGAGAAAAGTGAAATGGAAAAAAAAGATAAAAAAATATCTGAAAACAAATAAATCTGAAAGTAAAACTTTCCTTTAGGGGATGAAAAAATCTTCTTTCTGGTCTTCGCTGCCATTCAAAATATTCAAACTGTAAAGAGAAGAGAAAAAATAAAACTTTTTTTTAAAAGCCAAACGATTTTATTTTGCTTGCTTTTTTTCTTTTTGTATTTTCTTTCTTGCATAACTCAAATACTAAAATGCGTTTATTTTCTTTTAGAATAGTTGTAAAATTTTTACAGTTTGTGGCGCAGAAAGTTTAAACACACATTCAGTCAGTTGAAATGTTTTTGGCTGAGAAAATATTTGTGGAATCATATTAATTTTTTAAGTAAAGAGCAAAAAGTATATTTTATTTTTCGTCTGCCATTTTTTTTAAGTCAGTCGATAAATAAAAAGAATGCATTTAAGAATGGAGTGAAAGGAATGCGATTTATTCTTTAATGCTGATAATTATTTTTCCAACGTCGTAGTTTTTAATTTAAAAGTAAAATTGGATTTTTATTGAAAGCGGTATTTGTGCTTTTCATGTCATTTCTTTTATAGAATTATATTTCATTGTTATGAAATTTATATATTTCAAAAATAATAAGGATATTCTTGTAATAACTTATTCTATCAGTTGTTTTACTTATATGGACGAGTCTTCTGTTTTCTTTATTTGGGGCAATGTTTTGGAATCGATTTCCGGTGTAATTCTTGGTCAAAGGGAAACTGTAAATGGGTCGTCGGCTCGGAAGTTCTGTATAAACAGAACAGGAAACTCGCCCATATGAAAGAGTGATTATTAATACACTTCTAACTGACGGAAATGTCGTCATTAATAAACAGCAATATACTATTTTTAAAAGTATAACTTTCTCAATTTTTTAAAGACATAAATTTTCTTATATTTGCATAAAACATTATTATTTACCCGTGTTTTTACCTTTTCATTTTTAGAAGTCGAAGTATTACATCTTTTAAGGTCAGGAGTGGCTCTAGTGTAGTGGCGTTTTTCGCGCAGGTGTTAGAGACGATCGCCTCGAGAATCTAGGGGGCCTCAAAACCAATTCGACGTATAACGTAGTGCTAAACCAACGGCGAATTTGCAACATTGGAGAGGGCGCCTCAAAGCAATTTTGCGCCTGTGGCCTCATGTTGACAAAATCCGCCATCGCAGTGTTCACCGATTACGGGCCTTGACGCTGACAGGGGGGACACGACTCTGCTGCATGGGAGGAGGGAGGTAAAGGAAATAGGTCTCAAATTTTCGCCAGATCTATATTTATCTACTATGATTACCCCGCTGCGTGAAAGGGAAAGAATGACGTGGGGCACAATATCCCTGACGGCTATAAACATCCCCTTACCCAGTGAGTCCGAGTAACCTACGACGAATCTGATTGGACGACCGAATGCGAGAGTCTTTGAAACGAATACGTTTATTGCGCCGCTTGTTTCATTTCGGTGTGTTTTCGACTACTTGTTCTCTGGGTTGACTATATGGTTTTCAAAATTAGAACTTCCTTCTTTCGAAAATGAAGTTATACAAACAGATTCAAAATACTATCCTTCGATCTAATTTGAAGAATATATCCGACGTCAAAGCTTGATAGCGAATATGGAGAAATACCAACACGAAATGGAATCTTCGACATTCCAATCCATCTGGTGTGATCTCAGTTCGTAAGAAAAAATAATTATTTCAAATCTTTATATTTAATTGATGTATCAGCTGTTATTTATAATAAAATTCAATTTCAGTCACAAGTACGTATGTCACCACAGTTCTTTCAATAAAGTTCCTAGCCAGAAATAGAGAGGAATCTCTGAACTTAAATTGCGCAGCTACTATATAGATTATTTTACACTTAACGGGCTGCAGATCGTTATTCTATGAAATAACTAGTTAAACCATGAAATACAAGAGAGTTTTACACTTTAACGGATACGATCAGTTATTTGCATGGAATAACTAGTATTCTATGAAATAACGGATTTCAAACTTTAACGGTAACATATATACCTTCTTTCATAATTTTTTTTTAGAGCACAATCTTCAATATTGTATATTATTTTATATATGAATGTATTGAATATGTATATACCCGTTTCGGGTACAATTTATTTTTTGTAGATATGATCTTTGAATCTGTTTCTGTGGTAGCTCCAAAGTGTGAATTATTTAATCCGTGTTTATGAGGAACTTTTCTGTGATTGATTGTCAAGTGTTTTTTTTTTTTTTTGCTACATCGTTTTAATTTGTTTCAATGTTGTATATTATTTCATATCTGAATAGATTGAATATGTATATACCTGCTTTCATGCAATTTTTTTTTGTAAAGCACAATCTTCAATGTTGTATATTATTTTATATATGAATGTATTGAATATGTGTATCTTGCTTTCGTCACAATGTATTTTTTCGTAATATATTTTTTCGTAGAGCATGATCTTTGAATCTGTTTCTGTGGTAGCTCCAAAATGTGAAATATTTCATTGTAGTGGGAATCTGTGGTTAATTTTCAAGTGTCTTTTTTTTCCTTTACATTTTAATTTGTTTCAACGTTGTATATCATTTTATATATGAATTTTATTGAATAGGCTGTTCTGCTTCTGTATAGCACAATCTTTTAAATCTGTTTCTGTGATAACCCAAAATGTGAAATATTAATTCAGGTTATGGAGGAACTGATGCTTTCAATGTGAAGAAACGGCCCTTTTCTAGGTCCAAAAATTTATCCTCTTGATTAAGGTGAAAGCATTACAAGGTAAAAACCAGCTTTTACTTGTAAAGTTTTATTTGAAGAAAATATCTTTTTGATGGAAAAATTTCATTCTGCATGATTTAATTTAAAGCATCAGAAGCAAAATAAAGCGGATTCATATATATGAAGATTTTAGAATAGCCCAGAACACAGTGCTCTTCTAATATAGCAAGCGAAGTGGGTTGGCGAGTTTTAGAGAGCAGGGACAGAGCCCCTAGTATAATTCCAATATCCAAAATGTGCACATTTAAGGTAGGAACATTGAGATTTCAGATGAAATTAAGTAATTAGAATAGTTTAATAAAAAAATGTAGTCTAAAACATGGCAATTGAACGATATTGATGTTCTTCCCACAGACTAAAAGCTAGTATTGAGTAAATGTCTCTTTTTTTCTACTTTTTCTGTTTAATTGAATAATAGATGGTTTTCATGTGTGTATCGTGAATTTATTATACTTTATGTAAATTATATTTTTTCATTTTGTTCTTTCTTTATCTCAAAATATATTTATATTATTGTTTTCTATCATTTTATTACAACTTAAATTCATAACAATGGCAAACTTATGTTGAACATTTTCCAATTATTACATTTACATTATTTTTACCAAAGTAAGATGATTTCTTATGATAATTCATTTTATTTTCAATAATATGGCTCTATTCTTCTTGAATTTCTCTCACAAATGCAAGCAAATAAAAACACTAATTATGATTTTATGCTCTTATGTTTGCAGAGAATATAAACAAATTGTAAATTCTTCAAAAGGTTAAGAGGAATATGAATTTTCATCATTGTTAGAAAGATCATGAATAAAAAAAATATTTTCTGTAAATAAACAAAATTAAGAGCTTCAAATGGGTGTGATCCCTCTGAAGCATTCCTCCATAAATGATTGATCAGTTCTATTCAGTAAATTATTTTCAATTCTCTTTAAGAATAATCTGAATTTTTGCCCATCCTTAACATTTTTGAAAATAATTTTGTAGAAGATTTTTTGTAAAATGGAAACCCTTAGTTTAGAAGGTTTTAGGCTGTGCAATCATAATTTTAGATAGATTCCTTATATAGACTCTGTGAAAATTTCTAAGCCTTTCACTGATCAGGATCCCTAGAACCCAAAACCATCTTCTGTTAAAAATTGATCTCGACTACTAATAAATAAGAATCTGTGTGTGTTGGCACTGTACAGGGTAGAATATTGATCCTAGAACTACCAAGTTTGGCTACACATAATTAGGACGATGGAAATGTGCACCTGGAAGCGAGGGGTTTTATTCAGATTTTAATTACAAAAAGCGTTATTAAAAAAAGCAAGAAGCATTATTAAAAGTTAACCAAAACTTTGACGTTTTTTCCTGTAACTTCCGAAAATGTTTTAACACAAAAATGATTTTTCCATCATCTAAAAGTTTAAAAAAAGTAATTTATAAATCTTATTATACGAATATTTTTTTTTACTTTAATAACAAATATTTTTATTTTTAAAAAAATACTTTAGAAATATTTTTATTTAAGTGTATTTGAAAACAATTGAAATATTTTATCTTCGGTTTTTCTTCCATAACCATGGTAAGAAGATACATCTTAATTTTACATATTGTTACATTAATGATGTTAAACGCATGATATTAAAACGTGCTTTAACAAAATTTTTGAATTAAAAAAATTGCGGTAATTACAGTTAAGGGTTTAACTATAAGAAGTAAGGAATTATGAAAATTTCTTATGGTCTTCTATTTTTAAAGTTTATTGTTCTTTTCATAAATAACTGGATGCATAAAACATATTAGCAGAGTCGGTGACCTAGTGGTTAGGTCTCTAAGGATTCCAGGCTCAATCCTGATCCGCCGTGTATTGGGCCTGTGCATTTTAAATCATACGTGGGGCAAATGCAACCCCGTTGGTGTGGAGCGAAAGCTTGAGAGGGGATGCCAGCTCAGGTGTCGTTCCTCGTCATCCAACTGTGGTTCACACTGGAGTAAGGTCTTCCAAAAGAGCCCCACGGTTTCAAACGGGACATTAATGTAACTAAACTAAAATAAATTATAATTTTTTTTTAGCTCAAAAATTTTGCTTTTCTTATTATAGAACAGAGAATCAGTAAACAAAAAATCCTTTAGGAAATTACGTAAATTATAAAAAACATCTTCGGTTTTTTGAAATCAGTCCAGTGGTTTAGGAGGAGATGTGGAACATACACACATAGCCACAATAACTTTTAAATTAAGATAATTATTATATACTCTAAGATTAAGATTGTGCAAAATAGCATGAACTATAAAAAAGGTTTTAGTGGAGATTTTGTCACAATTATTTAATTTTAATTAAGTAAATAGTTAATTTTAATTAATCAAACAGTTAATTTTAATAGTTAATTTGATAATTAGTTAATTTTACAGATTAATTCTGATATTTAACTAAACATGGCGAATCAGGATAATTCAATATATAATAGCCAAAAACGATAGATATTTAAATAAGAGTTTCCTTTATCCTTTTGATATTGGAAAAATATATCCTTAACTTTAAAATTGTTTTGGATTTTCTGCCTGAGTATTTGGTTTTAACTCGCATGGAGATTTAAATTACTGCTTCAAATTGGATGCATTCATACCACTTACCATTCACATATTAAATTTGTCACTCACAATGTTTTAATAATTTTTATTCTCTTATATGTTAAGAATTTAGTGACTATTATCTCTGTAAATTCAGGGCTGCCTCAAATGGTTCATTCTAGTGTAGTGTTACATGTCATGTGATTTCACCGTATGACAAAGTGATGTTCGAATAATTATATTATAATCTAGATTAAATAAATTAATTTTTAAATCTAGGAGTCTTTTTTCATTCGTGTCAAGAGTCAATTTGTGTTACTGTTTCCATTAGTATTGGCTTAATGTTTCTAGAGATATTTTGCACGGTTGAGATGTTTATTTATTTATGTCTCCCTACCTGTTGAAATGATTATGTGTTGAGATATAAAAAAGATCACAATGTAATTGACTCGATAAATCTATTATAGTCTTTGAATAAAAAAATGAACTAAAACCATTATATAAAAAAAATTAAATGTCATGGAAACAGAATCACAGCATAAATATTGCAATGTAGAAACAATGAAGTCACTGGCTATCGTCTGTATTGATCAATATGTAATATTTCAATACTTTTGTAACATTAACGTAAAGGTGCCTTTGCCTTCAAGCCGCAAAAGGGATTTTTTTTTATGCATTATATGGAAATTTGGCAATATTTAAAAAAAAGAATTTAAATACAAATACAAGGTAATTAAATCACGGAAAGAATTATTCCTTCTCAAAAAAATTAAGCTACAGTATCTTGTAGGAAGAACTAGTCCATTTTAGGAAATAAATCCGAAAATTTGTTCCTATTCATGTGCGAGGATTGCCAAACATCGCCTATTCCGCTAGTGGAGGCTCTGTCTGCTCGTCCAATCCAGATTTCCTCAGGTTACTTTACTGAACTCAACTGGGAGTAGGGGAATGTCTGAGAGTATGTATCCCTGACAGGGGGGCTCGCTACCCCTGCTTAAGGTGTACAATTCGTACTCGGAGAAATCTAAAACGTGGAGATTCATCGATATCTCGAGGTCGAATTTTTTTAACGTTTACAATAGTTTTTCTTTGCATACTTCGCATACGAAAAAGAAAACACGACGAGTTAGATCGATAAAATTTCATATGAGGGCTTGTGATCGAATGTGTAAACATGGATTTAAATTTTGGACTTAATCGGTCGAAAGGAACACTACAAAATTCATCATATAACGAAAGACAAAACGCGCCATATTGTGTTACTGTGCGCTGACACTGCAAATAATAAAAGAAAGTAATTTACAATTCACAAGAATAACATATTTACTAGTTTGTGTTTGAGCGATGGTAACTTCATACCTTTTTCAAAAAGAATACTTTGCTCCATTTTTCAAATGAAGATCGAAATAAAATAAATTATATTCCTTTAGTGCGTATCGCAGAGATTTCGGGCTGGTTACAGAATGCGCTATAAAACGGAAGCACATAAAAAGGGACTGATGAAGAATAAAATATCCAATAAATAAAAAAGAAAAGAAAAATTCCAAGAAATCTTCATAGAACCCTTTGCAGTTTGAATAGGAAGCGGCTATTGCTAAAGCCTAACTTTTGTTTTTTTGCCTCTGTTTTTATATATATATTTAAGAGCTAAGGAAGAAAAATCAGAAATAAAATAAATGGAAAGTTTTTTTTCCCCTCTCGGCCCTATTTCCGGTGCTGAGACGGAAACAGCCCTTGATTTTATGTCGCCATCATTCACACCTGCTGCCGTGCATTTTGCAGACGATTCGAGATCGAGCCGAAAATGCAGCCTTCTTTTCGGTTGCCACGGCAACAGAGATGATCGTAAACAAAAATGCAATTGGGCTGAAATTTTACGAATGTGCCCAGCATCGCTTTTAGGTGCTCACCACCTGTTGACGTGGGATCGGGAGACGGCCTTCGCTTATCATGAATTTAAAAATATATCCGTATCTGTAAGCCCCGTTTTGATCTAAATGCCGAATGTTCTTGTTGCTATTATCCCTTATGGTCTTCAGTGCTTCAGTTTAAATGTTAATTTTGGAAAAGAGAAGTTTTGCCTTTTCTTTTTTGCCATTGTAACAGAATAAAAATATCTGCATTTAAATTCTTCCAAGATAAAAATCTTTATATATGGAAAATAGGTAATTTTCCTATTTGTTTCTTAAAAACAGATTATCGCGAGAAATGTAAGACATATATGCATGTGTGTTTCACTATTCTGTATAAAATCTTTCAAGGAAGGGTGAGTTCTTATTATTATAAGGAATATTAATTAAATGAATATTAACATAAGAACACAAGCACTTCTATATATTCATGTTCTACCGCACTATAAGGAGTCAAGCACTTCTGACTTTTATCCGCAACATTTTCATGTGAAAAGGAAATAGAAAAACCTTTTATTAGTAGCTTTTCGAAATGAATATTCAAAATATGCAGATTATATTTTTCACTAAAAAAAGACACTGCTTAGACCAGAAATTCAATTTCAAATTGATTGTTAAGAAATAGAGAACATTATAGAATATATGCTTTAATAATACTTTGACCCAGTGCCGTAGCTAAACGGGGGTGGAGGAGGCGGTCCGACCCAAGCGTCACTTTGAAAAGTTCAGCAAAATCAGACATGCAGGAAAACAATTTTATAACTAAGAACAGCAACGGCCCTTCCAGTAACCGAAAATGTAATTAGATAACATTTAAATAAGACGATAAGAAATCAGAGTGATTCTGATTATATTTATCATCAATTTTCTATCGAATCAGAATAGGAAGTAAATTTTTAATATCAAGAATCGTTTAAGCAGGTTTTTAAGAATTTTCAAAACATGGAGAATCAAAAAGTGACAAATACACGGAAATAATTACGAAGTTTTTTTAGAATATTCTATAAATGTTCCAATAAATGCTGCACATAAATTTGGTTAATTTAAAGGAGGAGATGCCATTCAGACAAAATATCTCTGTCGCTGTTTTTTGGTTCGAATGTTCTTATAGAACAATATAGAAAGTCAGATCCACATTGTGGTTGGAAAGAAAAAGTTCAATGTAATCGGTTTTACAAAGCTTCCGATGTTTTATTCTTTGTTTCTTCATTGAAGGAATTCATTGAAGAAGGAATACGCGTTATTTCATTGCTTTCATTATTCTAACATAAACTTTTGAAAAAAAACATTAATTTATTATTTGAGTACTGGATTGAATCAGGAAAAAAAACCATATTATTACGAATCGGTAATACTTTTGATAAAACTATAAGCATAAATTAGAATAATAAATAAGGATTTTGAATTGTTTTTTAACTTGATTTCGAATTTTTGTTTATTCGAATTGATGTCTTACAGCTAATAATTTATTTCGAGATGAAAAAATTTTGTGTCATTTAGAAAAATTCCAGATTTTTGTCATAAATAATTTAAATCTTCGGATTATGTTTAGTTTTACACATTTGCATATAAAAATTTTAGGCTTGCGTTTTAGATTTAATGGGTTTCAGGTTTTTATATAATTTAATATTGCTTGATATATTTGTTTCATTTTTTAGTTAATGAATTTTTGCTGAAGAGAAAAACCGATATGAAATCCACTCTCCATTTGAGAACTATGTTTTTTTTATCCATTTTTTGTTAGTAAACAGCAAAACACGGCCGACAAGCATGCTTGATTCTATGCAGGTTACGTGAAAATGTTTCGCGTACTAAATTGTTCCTTTAGCATTTTTAATGCCATGTTAGAATGAAATAAAATAAAGAAAAATTTTTATCTCTGAATAGCTCAATTTCAACACGGCGCGGCGGTAGTAATTCAATTATAAGTTATGCTTAGTGTATGAATATGTAGGTTATAGATTATGGACATTTTAAAGCATAGGTATAATTTTTTTTGAGGTTTTGTTTTAGTCCAATTCTTCTACGAAAAGTTGTCGTATACTTTATGTTTATTAAATATATTTTTTTTACACGACAACTTTCCTTTAGTCTTTACAGGCAAAAAAGACTACGAAGTAACTGGTTGACCTTAATATGAAAAGAGTATTTAGCACTTCATGTCGTTTTTTTCTCTGCAAAAATGTTCATATTTTCTAAAAATCAGCAAGTATTTTATCTTATTTCATTGAAAAAAAGTTTCGAAGCTTGAAAATATTTAGTTTTAGAGACGAGTTTGGGTACTTTCGGGTCCTTGTGTATTAAATTCAGAAATGACACTTTCATTTTGATAATGCCGTTTTGGATTCACTAGAATTGAAGTTGTCCATCTGCATTTCCTTAACTCAATATCTAAAGTTAAACTGCAGCAGTACGATGCTTGAAAATTAAGTTGTGAATTCAAAATACATATTTGTTGGACAATAGAATGGTTTACTCTCGGAATTCAATGAAATTATCGGCGTTGAGGTTCTGTTTTATGTCAATGAAATTCTGCTTTATTTTGCATTGTGTTATTCTGGAAAATTCATAATTAGTGAAACTTGCCCATGACTCTCTCATATGCTTAGCTGAAAATATATCTTATTCCACTATTAGTAATTCAATAGGTTATCGTTGTAGATATTATCATACACCTGGATATTTTAGTGAAGTTTGAGCTATAAAATGAATTAAATGCGTAATTGTTCTATGTGAAGAGAAAATTCAGTTACAAAACTGAATGTGCCGTATTGCAGGATAAGTTTATTTTCTGAAGTTAATACATGCATGTTGCATTAAATATTTGCAACAATTATTATACTAATATATTAAAACCCCTTCAGTCGGAATTAAGAAATAATGGAGCTAGAATTTTTTCCTTTGCCATACTGTGTATTACTGCAAAGGCACCATTTTGCTACGCTAACGCACCTTTCGCAAGTCATTGCCAAGCTTAACTAGAAATTAAATCTATACTTATAAAAGGCAATGTTTGCAAGTGTTCGACGTCCAGACAAATCTAGCGCACTTGCAACCATGAAATTTGGCATACAGGTAGTCGTAATGGTGACTAAATGCACCTCGAAGCCAGAATTTAAAAATTTAATCTAGAAAATTTTTTATTCAATATTTTGTGTTGTTTTGGGTGACTTTGCATACATTTATCCAGAGTATCGTTTCTGATAATCGTTGAAAAAAATAGAAACACCATCGGATTGAACAGAGAATTTTAGTTCTAATAAAGTTTGTTTTGAATTTCTAACCTAATTCGCTAAATTTTGGGAAATTTTTTAAAAATAATCACTTTTCTGTAGATTTTTTCATTGGGAATTCTTAAAATTCTCTCATCCGACATTCTAATAACGTTATCATTTTCAATTTTTTCAGGTTATAACTAGAACGTTTCTGCTGGATTTAAAAAAAGAAGGTTAAAATACCCTTTTCCATTTTTTTTTGGAATTAATTGTTCCCTGGTCTGTTCAGAGAGTTTTTTCGCTACCTAGGCTTTTCCCACGGAGCAAGTAAACGTTCGCAGCATGCATTTTGCAATTTCTTTGGCTGGCGGTGCAGAGCGCAGGAGACGTCATAACATTTAAATGAATAACTTTCGATAGTTATTTTCGGCAGTGTCTTAACATGTTTCTTTGTCTCGCATATTTTGATTGCTGTCTAATAATGATTTTCACGTTGCAATTTTTTAATATAGTTCCGGATTAACATACTCGGTACTGTTACCTAAAAATCGATAATGTGTATATTTTGTTTTCAAAACTTTTTCATGTCATTGTGGGCTGGTTTTTTTTTCATTATGTTGAAGTCATGATGCCACGGGGAACGCCGTGAGCGTACTGCTAGTACTTATATATGAATAAAAGTTTTCCTGTATATGTTTATTTCTCTCATTTTGTTGTAACAAAAGTGTATTTCTGAGATTGACGCCTACATGAAAACTGCGATAGTTTGTCAGAAAAGATTTAATTGAATTTAAGTGCTGAAATTACAATATAAATCCAATGACTATAGTTCTTTTAATCTAAAGAACTCTTTGCAAGCAAAGCCCTCGTTATACCTGGATAACAGCAAATTCGGAATATATGATTCTGCTGAATAATATATGTTCAATTTTCTCTAAGAAAAAAATATTTAACCTGTACTGTATTTTGAAATAACATCAACTGTGCTAGCTTATGATAATAAATTAAATGGAATATTTGGATGATTAATTCATTTTCATTGTGCGTGTTTATTTTCTTTTATTCTAAGATTCTAAATTTCATTTCGTTTAAACCAGGTTCGGACAAACAGATTCCTTCCTTGTTAAGAAGAAAATTCCATCTGCGTATCAATAAGCTTTACAATCCCATTCTGAGTCCAGACCCAAGTCAGCTTATTCCCAAAACCATTGGTATAAGAAGATAATTTAATTTCAGACCTCTCTGTTGCAGACACGTCCAGACACCGCCTGTAAAAAACCTGACGGCAAGAAAAGCGTCTCAACCCCTCATGGTCATTCCGCAATTCCACAAGGAATCAAAACACACACCGTTCCAGCACTCGGCATGCCCATGCCAAAAACGTGGTCGGAAAGCAAATACCAGGTCTCTAGCGCTGTGGGGCTGGCATGATGATATTACACCTAAAAAGGATGCAATACAAAAGCTAGCCTATCTTTTTCTCGCCCTACGGGTGTTTCGACATAGGCATCGATTTGCTGTTGAATAAAAGATTCTATTTTAGGCAGAACATAGAGTCTGTTGAAAGTGCCGGGAGAATGGAGGTTATTGGGTCTTGCAAGATCTAAGACCGAATGCTAAGATTACACGAAACGTTTAATATTGGTAGAGATTCTGAATCCGATGGTATAAAATGGCGTGAGAAATATAAATAATTTTTCTTTGAAATCATCTAATGTGGGCATTGAAATATTCATATTAATTGCTAATTTTAAAGAAGGGCAGAGTATGAACTGCAACATATACAGAAAAGAGATAAATCTCAAAATTCCGAACACATATACTGTTACCATCCCTTAAATTAAAAAATATTAGAATAATAAATTTAAAAAATCAATAAAAAATGTATGTGTTTATCGAGACATTTCATTATTTCCTTTTCTTTAAGCACAGGATTTCGTGCGGTTTCAATCTCTAATTTTTGCTTAATCAGTGACATTCAACTAATTAAATTCAATAATTCAAACGAAAAGAGTTTAAAACAAAAAAGGAAATAATTTTATACGATTGTTATATGAATAGTGCCAATCATTAAATACATAGTGTTACGAACCCGGAATGTCGCTTCCCAGCAATATTAATCTTATTGTTGGAAAAAGGCATTTATAGAGGTTCTTACTAGCTTTCGGGAAGTTGGAAGTCAATGACCCCCGACTTTGGCGACAAAATGAATGTCCTCAAAAATACTAGAATTTTCGTCCTATCTCTATTAGGAATAGAGATGTATAGAGAATGTACCAGATGATTCTATGTGACGTCGCATCCTGTCGGGAGAACTATAAATACCCGGAGTTGCTGAGACAAGTGAACGTGTGTTTGAACGTCTTGTTCGCACTGCCAGTTGGTCAGCTGTTAGACGCTGAGAGATATTGTTGTTATTATTAGTGATTTGCTATCTGTTTGTGTTGCTAACTTGTGCAAGTGCTGTTTTTCTTGTATCCTGAGCTTCGTGTTTCCGGAATATTCGGGAAAGCCATTTCCATTATCATGCTTGTTGTAGTGTTTTCACCGTACAATCGCCGGGTGAATTTTCGTAACAATATGCAAAACTATACAATTATAAAACATGTCATTCGAATTAAAATAAGGATTAGTCAAAATTTACATTGTTTGCCAATTCTAAAGAAAAGATGCAGTATTAACCCAAAATACATTCATTGCATCAATCCATTAAAAACTAAAACATGGCATGTAAAAAATAATGAAATCAAACAAAATAGGTTAAAATAAAACAAATCGTTTGCCAAAAACCGTTGTAGTAAGAATAATGACATTAAGTCATTATTCTTATGTTATGTGAATATGAGGTACTAACAAAAATGATAAAATGAGACAAGATTTTTATTAATTGCTAATTTTGAAGAAACTATAAAATATAAACTCAATTTTATAGAGAAAAAAAGCTAAATTCCAAAAAAATCAATATTATCAACCATTAAAAAAACATGACAGCAAAAATTAACAAAAACACGATAAAATGGATTCGGAAATGGAAGAAAAATAAATCGTTTGCTCAAACTTTTATCCAGACATTAAGTACAATTAATATAAACCTGGAATGCGTACAAAGATAAAAATTGAGATATCCTTATCAATTAGTTTTATAATTTTTTTCTATGGATAAAGTTTTAGTAAGAATCTAGACCGTAAATCTATATATATGAGGAAAGTATGTATGTATATTCGTTTTTTGTTCTTTATAAACGTCCACACCATTGAACTTACGGCGACCAAATTTGGCACAGTGATGGATTAGCACA
This sequence comes from Araneus ventricosus, assembly GCA_013235015.1. Lineage (NCBI taxonomy): Eukaryota > Metazoa > Arthropoda > Arachnida > Araneae > Araneidae > Araneus > Araneus ventricosus. The sequence continues at coordinate 939,154 of BGPR01000125.1, forward strand.
AGAGGGAACTAACGCTGTTAAAATTATTTTAAAAAATTGAATTAGATTTTTATTTATTAATTATAAGTGGTAAATTCGGGCGTTGTTTGCCTATTTTCGCAAATTTTCTGGATTTATTCTTATCGTAGAACCATAATTTGTATATCATTGCAAAGTGCAAAATTTCCCCGTTCTAATAAAAGTATTTTGAAGCTTATATGTAATTTCCCTGATTTTTAGGAAATTTTTTTAAATAGTCAGTTTTCCGAAAAAATTTCAGTCTTGAATTTAAATTTCCTGCTTCCGACGTTCTTATCTCGTTATCTTTTGCAAATTTTTTGAGATAATAACTGGAACATTTCTTCCTGATTTGAAACAAGAACAGTTAAAAAGAAATTTTAATTAATTTTTTCCTGAAGTGTTAAAAGATTTCGTTCTTTCGCTCGATGAATTCGTTCTTTCTACCCAGCTTCTTACGAAGGTTCGCGTGTTGCTTTCCCAGTATACATTTCGCATCAGTAACGTCATACGCTCTTGCATCGTGATTCATTGATAGTCAAGCGTAAAGGCTAAAATCTTTATTAAAAGAACACGTGTTATTTATCTTGTTCCTGCGTAATGTGGCTTAAAAGTTTAAACTTGAAGCTGAAAATTTCACCTCTTTTTTTCTTTGAATTATTATTTTGGATATATACGAATATCAAAGAAATTATTTTTATCTTTTAGATTTGAAAGGATATTTACGTTTGTTGGAGAAAGTTAGTGACAATATTTATTGAAACAATGCTTTCTCTTTGCATACCTCGTATACGAGGAAGTAAAAAACGGAGGCGGGCATATGAAAAAATATGGATCCCGAGCAACGCCGGGTTATCAGCTAGTCAGAGATAAATCACCAAACTATTAAGATTTTAAAATTATTTTAGCCCAATAACTGTAATGGCATTTTACATTTCGGTACGAAGAAATTTCTTTTTAATTTCAGTAGACGTTATAAAAGGAAAACACATACATACGCCTTTTTTATGCATATTTCGCAATGTAGCTGTAATAAGGTATGTGTAGATGTAATAAGTACCAACTCCAAAACACTAGTTTAAAATACAGTTATTTTCTCGAAACATTACAATGAAAAAAATTAATTTTGCTATATTTTTTCTCAAAATTAGTTATTACAATATGAGTGGTTTTTCCTGCAACGAATTACATTTCTTTTGATTTTAGGTGGCAGACTTAGATACAGTTTTCAGTAGCGAATCAGAATTCCATAAAATGCTAGTTGGTTCCCGATTGCATAACAGCATTCATATAAGACAAAAATAAGTTAAATTTAGAGAAAAATATTTTGGGCACGTAACATAAAGAAAATCAGATCATTAGTTTAAATAATCTAATCAATGACTTTAATCTTTTAAATGATCATTTGATAAATAAACAACATTAGCTTAATTCTGTTAGCAGAATAATTTAGTAAATGTAGTCTCACTATTAGTAATTATAGAATTACTAAAACTCTCCTCAACTTTTGGTAACAGCTATTTATTTATTGTGCTTGGAATCGCTAGTAGTGTAACAACAAAGACTAAAAAACAAAATGAAAGATATAAAACAAATATAGAAGAAAAATTAAGTTAAACCAATGTAGCGCTTAAAAAGGGGGGAGTAAAAGCATAAGATAGTATTAGAGAGAAATAATGATGAGGTGGAGAAAAATTACTAAAAGCGAGTAGAAGACAAGAAAAATATTTCGAACACGCCCATTTCATTTTAGCAAGGCTATCCTCATTTACTGTCCGTTTTCAGATACGGAAACCCTCCACGCTTTTGCGCATGCGTCAGTCGGCTTTGATATTCACAAAAACAGGGGTGAGATGAAAGATGGAGGAGATGTTTACTTTTTAAATCGAGCATTTGATTCAATAAACGATCGTTTCGAATTAAAATAAATTTGTAGGATTCAAAACGGAAATGAATATCATCATCGGAAAATAATAATTAAAAGAAAAATACGCCTAACAAAGAATACTGAAAACACTCTTTTGACACACCGGGTATCACCCCTCTGAGGAGTAAAATCGTCCAAAAGTAGCAGGCGCGGCTTTCTGAAATGACCAGTAATAGAATTTGGAGACATGTATTAGGATTCACACTAGTTGTTTCTTTTAAGAGCTGGGGTTGCAGCTCTCGGAATCTTGAACAATGAAACAGGATGTGTGGTATAGATTTTACAGAAAAGACACAAAATTTACAATTAGATGATGTGGCAGGATTGAATCAGGAAAACAGCTTATTAATAGGAAGCATATTAGTTTAGAATTTGTTTAGGAGAATACTGACTTTTCTTATTTTGTTCATGAATTTATGTTTGTTTTCAAAGTGTTTAAAGTCGTGAAAATATTTACATTTCTACCAGTACTTTTCTTTATTATATTTCTTTCTGATTGCCCCATTGAGATACGTTTCCACTTTTTTTAGGTCATAATGATTCCTGGGTGCCTTTTCTAAAGTATCTATGCACAATGAAGTCGCCATCAGTGAGAAGAAAAAAAAATTAAAATACGAAAATCAAATTTATTATCAACAAAACAAATTCCTGTCATTAGTCACTAAATTCCAAATGATTTCTTGAATAATAAGTACACAAAAGCATAGATTTGACATTTTATTAAATCTTGCCAGAAGAAAAAGATTTCGAATAAAAAAGTAATTAAATTATTTTTATTAAATTCATTAATACCACCATACAATGTGAAAGTTGGTTAAAAATAAACAAAATGCAATTATTATTTAATTGACAGCGATTAAGGCTAATCTTTTAACGTTTTAAGAAATTTCTAAAATTATATTAAAGTTGATTAAACAGAATAAAAAAATAAACATAAGAAACTTGGTGCTAATTAAAGTTTTCTTTTTGGAAAAAAATTAAATAAAAATTTATTATATTTAGTACGACTAAATTTATTAAGATTTCATTTTTATCTGCAGAGGTTGTTTTTGTTTTCAACAAAATATTTCGTAAAAATAATATATTAATCACTGCTAATTAGGAAAATTATGCTTATTATCCGATTTAAATTCCTTTACTGTCATAAAGAAATGAGTAAACACAAAGTTAACTATATGTGCTAATTGAATGTTAGTTATTTAATCTTGAATTTAAAATAAAAAATCGATGTTTGCTAATGTTGAATATTAAAGATATGATAAAATTGAATAAACTAATTATCTTTAAAAGAAGCTATAAAAAGTAAAACAAATAATATTAAAGTATTTTCATATTTATTTAAGACAAAAAGAGGATAAAATGATTTTTAGGAGGATGACTAAATAAATTTTAACTATATATATTTATTTCAAAATTTCTATCTATAAATAAAAAACAGAGGAGTATAAATATACATAAAATATAATAAGAAAATCTTTTTTTGTCAGAGTAAAAAAGTTATAATACTTAACTAAAGTTCATTAACGATGTTTTAATCATAAGGAATAAAAACGCTACGAAATATTCATTATCACTCAAGTTCCAATTAACTATACACTTTCAAAAATCCATTATTTTTACTTAAAAAACACCCACTTTGCAAATGTTTTCTATCCAGTTTCAATAGCACTTAATTTTAAACACTTTTCCGCGAAAAAATACTTCGTTATTATGACAGTACATTTACACTTCCTTCATCCTAATATACCTCAAAACCATTCTCGGAAACTTCCAATTTACCAAGACTTCGTTAATATTAAGAAAAGAACGAAGAAAAAAAAATAATACTCTATGATCAGTATGGCATCGAGCTGAATTTTAGAACCTTAGGAAAAAAAAAGGAACGGAATTTCCCATCATAACACTACAACTTTCCTTAAGCCTGGATTTAACTGGAAAGGACCATATCGATATCATAAAAACGCCCCTGCTGGTATTAAAATTCCGACGCCCCACTCCGCCCCTGCACATTTGAAGCAACACTTCCAGATCGAGTACGAGTCACGAAAAGGACATGTTTAGCATTTCTCATCTTAAACCTAATTGGGCGTAAATGGATTCCCGCTCGGCGCAAATATTTACTTCCGCTACGAGGAAGTTTCCGAGGTAACGGTTAGAATTGCGCTCGGATTCAAATATCGTCTGCTGTTCTGAAGTAGAATTTTTTTATTTCTTTTCTTTCCCCCATTTATTTATTCTTCTTCTCTTTCTCCCTGTTGTATCGTTTGGCCGCTTGGCTTAGTCGCTAGCGCAAGGCATTAATTTTCATTCTCTGGTTGTGGGCCCAAAACCCATAAGGACTCTGTTTATGACGTATTATTTTTAATTTACAAGTCTTGTTAGAGTTGTTTACGACATGGGATTTTTGGAACTGTGGTCGAATTTTTTGCGATGTAAAATTGTTGGAAGGTACCTATCGATGGTTATCTTTTTAATTTTATAGGGGCTTGTGCTGTTTTGTTTTAATGATAAGTGTAAAGCATCCTTATTTTAGATTTTTTTTCTTACTGATTATACTCATTTTGGCCGAACGAAGTGCGATAAAGGAAAAGTCGTAAAATTTAATATTTTTATGAGGTTTTAAGGAGATACTTATTAACGTATGGAATTTTTCGTCATTCTTTGGAGATGAAGTAGTTAATTTTATGTTTGCTGACATTTATGTTTCAGTAAGGAATATTCTTAATTTAAAGATCAGAGATTGAGTGATTTACTGCATAAAAGAAAATTAACTGTTGCACTGGCTGAAGAAAAAAATAGTTATGCGTTAGAAGATACCCTGAAGTGCAATCTGAGTTCGTCACTTTATTTCCATACAATTTGATCCAAAACTGCAATTTTGAAACAGCTCTTTTACTTGCTCATTCTTTCACTTGTAAAATTTAAAAAAAAATCATTCTAGGTTATTTCGTAACACACGTGTGTCTTTTTTTAGTATGGATAGTTATTTCTCCATTTCCAAATATTTCAACTATTGAATATTATTTGTGTTTCACGTTCGATTTTCTAATAATCTGTTTATTTCTTTTTTTTCAAAATCTTTTATTTTTTGAATAAGTATGGCTATGCATTCTGTTAATAACCAAAGTCGTAGTCCAAACAATAGCAACTTATTTCTGATAACTGATTCTCTTAGATTATCCTTACACTTTACAAATATAAGATAGAATTGAAACATTTTAATCTAATTATAAAGGCGCGTTGATTTGTTCTGTGAGTTAAGTGAACTCATTTAACGAAAAAAATCTCACATACTGAAGAACCTCGAGATTTTTAAACCAGCTTCGAATCTAGAGACTGCCTTTAATATGAATTATACTCCGTCTATATATAGCCACAAATATGGTAAATTGGATTTCTCGCCTATCTCATGTATTATTTCTTCGCTAAGTATTGCTTGCGTTCTTAGTCCAGTTTGAAATTTTGTTTCCAGTTCACTACTTATATAAACATAATTCTGAAGCATATTACTGTTGAAGGTTTTCTTCAGTTAGCATTTGATTTAAGAAAATATTTTCAGCCTTTTTTTCACTCAAGTTAAAAAACAAATCGAGTCTACAACAAATGCAAAATGCTGCAAACGATTTTCTACAACTCTAATTAGAGTTTCGAAAAGAGGAGAAATTTAAAAATAGATAACTTCTGGAATTAGAATATCGACTTCTTTTTAGTTGCATTCCTTTATCGTTCGAGTCCACTGCATATATTTTTTCTCTCTTTTTGCATTTTACTGTTATTGAAGATAAGAATGACATTTGATTTAGTAAAAAAATGATTAATTGATTTGAATATGAAATATCCCATTTCAAAACATTTCTACATCTGCTTTCTAACCATAAACCTTCATTCGAAATAAAATATTTAGATTCCTTTGTAAATTAAACTCCAAAGTGAGACATTTAATAGCATCCTTTCAAGAAACATATTTTCTGGTCATTTCATTTAAGGAAGAGATAATACTTTCTCTTTTAAAACGCCAAATATTTTCCAAGAAGAAAAAATCCACATCCTCATCTTTTTAATTCTCTTTTTTCACTCTCCATTATTATTTTTTACTTTAAAATAAAAATTTCATTTTTGCAGGAAAGAGAAAAGGTACAAAAATGGTGGAAATTTAGTTTTAGTTTATCAAAATGAAGTTGGGAATATGTAAGCCGAAGAGTCGTATCTATTTTATAAACTGTTCGGGGACTCTTTTCAGAGTACTTTTGTTATTATTTATTTACTTGGCATTCTACTTTTGAATTCGCTACTGACTAAAAGTAAGAAAGTTACAGATAACATTTGGGAACAGTTATTTTTTTCTTCTCTTATAGTACCTGCATCTATGGAAAAATCGGGTTAAAAAACTTCTTCCCTCCGGAAATGTGTTTTATCTTCTCTATGTTTTTACCAAGTCCAACTCCCAGAGAGTTTTGTGTTCATTTGCTTCTGGGATCATAATACAGGAAAAGAGCATTTACGTTTTCCCTTTACAAATATTTGTTTTTAACTTTTCTAAAAGAGTTTATTCTTTTTGGCTAGAAAAGTCCGCTGTTAGTTATAAATGCAACAGTTTCGTCTATCTATATATCTTGCGCGGCTCCCAAAAAACGCGTTATTTAGCTATAGAACTTGGCAACATTTATAGCAAGTGATGGGTCACGTGATTTGCTTTCCAAATGCGCATAAACGAGTACGATTTAGTTACTGTTCAACAACGGATTCCGAGACTATCACTTTTGGATGATTTTACACCGGAAAAGGGTGTAAGGCAATGAGTCATATGAGCGCATTTCCGGAGTTCTTTGTTAGGCTCAGTAAAATGTAAACATCACCCTTCCATTCTTCACTTTCCCCCTATTTTGATGAAAATAACTTCGCCCGGCGCATGCGCAAAAGTGCGGAGGGTTTCCGAATCCGCTGCTAAACAATAGAACATTCTTTTCAATGAGCTAATTATATATCTCAACCGTGCTGTTAAATATTTACGAAACAATGAAAGAAAACGAATTCAATTTACAAAAGAATCAATCGAAGAAAATTTTAAAAGGTGTTCACAAGGAGAGATAATTGTTTCAACATGCTCAGTATGCAGTTTTTAAAAAATTAAATACTCCTAGTTTATCCTAGTACTATATATTTTGCAGGGAGACTTTGGAGACGCATTGTAAAGAAATGTTAATGGCGATAAAACACCACCCTTAAAAGATTAATAGAACTAAATATCACAGCTTCCTAGTATGAGTTATTTTGAATTAATCCGAAAAGGATTAAAAACCAAGTCAACTGTGACAAAAGCTACAGAAGAACTTACAGGTAGCTCGCTCTTTAATTGTTTGAGTCCATCGTGGATCTTGCAATATACGCTGAAACAATTTAAACGATTAAAGAAGCTGAATAAAATACACGAGGTTAAAAGTTTATACACAAACAGAGACAAAGCAAACGACTTCCACAAACAAATTGATGGGAAATGAAAAAAAAAAAATGCTTACAACCTTCTGTTAAATGCAATACAAATGCTAACAGGTTCGGGCACAACTCATCTGCGAAATTAAACGTTCAGCTGTTGCTTAGGCTTAAGGAAAAACTTATCAAACTTAACTATTCGGTCATACTAAGCTATTTTGCTATTTGAAATAGCTTTTTTGTATTTCCTTGCAATTTCATCTAACAAAATATCTATGAGTTCAGGAGAGAGTTGATGTTTGTTTTTCCATAAGGTTCCTTAGCAATGACAACTCTTGTCGATGACAGCCTGAAATTATTCGACATTTTTGAAACAATATATTGGAAATAACGATCAATATCATTGAATTAGGGGCTAGGACACAAGTAACGAACTTTTGCAGGTATATGAAAAGAAATATTGATAAAAATTTGGGAAATCAAAAATACAAACGTAATCGGGCGCAACTCGCCTACCAGATTAACGTGCTCCTAAAGTACATCAAAAGAGCACTATTGAGAAAACCACAATATCCTGGTGTGAGTGGTAGGGAGCCAGGAAGCTACGAGAGGTCCCATACCTTTCTCGGTGAAACCCGCACTTAGGCGCAAAAAAATATGGGTGCTTCATCTCACAAATTAGATGCGTCCGATGGAAAATTAAAAATTTAGCATTTAAATAATATTGTTGTGGGTCGATGTTTTAGTTTAGTATTTCTGGCAGGTTGATTCTAAATCGGCTTGTTCATTCGAAATACAGGGCGTTTATAAAAGAATATTCCAACTTTGAAGGGCTGTATCTCCTCAACAAAACTGTGATGTTTCTGTCTTTTGAAATGAAGACACCAGATTTTAGAAAAATATATCTATTTGGACGTAGACAAACTTAAGACAGATAGCACACATAGAAGATACAGTGCGGTACGTTGCACTCAGAAGCCAGAGCTATTCCAAAATAACGACCACAAATAGGCCTAAATATCTCACCTCGCTTCTCGAGGTCGACGCCGAAACTGACTTGTTTACAAAAAGCAACACTGCATTAGGAAGGAGTTGCGCCAAGTGTTCTCTCAACCATCGCCAACGGTAGCCAAACATTACAAAAACAAATACGCCCACCATTCTACGTATAATAGTGAATGAAAAAAATTAAAGGTTCTTTATTTAGTGTTTTTCTGCCACTACCGGTGAACATAGACGAACTGAAAACGAGAATAACTGCATCCATCCAAACTGTAACACCGCATATGTTGAAAAAAGTAAGGGACAAGTTCTCCTATCGTTTGTATATCGTTCGTTTTTCTAGTGGTAGTCCCACTGAACATTTATAACTTTATAAACTTTAAATTGTTATTTTTTATTTAATTTGTCCAAGAAGGTTGTACCTTCTTTTGTTTTATAATCGTAGCCCTTCAAATTTGGGGTATTTTTTTTGTAAACACCCAGTATTTTCAGCATCTCCCTTAAAATTGGAACAACTATTTTTGATATAACAAATATCTTATTACTAAAATAGTGATGAATATTCATTTGTTCCCATAAATTGCATATGGAGGACTTAAGCTGTAAGTTTTGCCTCATTCATTCCATTTTTTATTCTTCAGTGAAAACATTAAAAGTATTACCAAAAACTGTCCGTGGATCACACTGAAAATTGAATATTTATTGTTGTATAAAAGAAAATTATTTAAAACGGCTAGCGAATTAAAATTGGTTAACTGTTACAGAAAATGGTTTAGGTTCAAAGTTCAAGTATTGCTCCATAGTAATAGTTAATACATTGTCAGATTGTTAAAAATAAGATTAATATCTGTGGTTCATTTAGATAATGTTTAGTCACAATTGCAATTTCAGCAATAGTTCCTATTTTTTGAAAATATGGCATTTTCTTTTCATCTAAAATTTTTATAGCATAATTATTGTTCCATAAAATAACAAAGAAAAAATATTAGACTTTATTCTAACTACGGAATATTCTCGTCAAAAATTGTTCATCTGGTAAGAATTCTTGCCGTTCTTGGGAATGCTAAATCAAGTTTTTGTATGGGGAAAAAGGTAAATTTCTGTTCTCGGCGTTATCATCTCACACCAAAATGTACACAACTCTCTTTGGGAGTTAGATTTACCAAAAACATAAAGAAGATAAAATGCATTTCCGCAGGGAAAGATTTTTTAACACAAACCTTCCATAGATGCAGGTACTATAACGGAAGGGAAAAAACTCTTCCAAAATGTTATCTGTAATATTCTTACTTTTAGCCAGAAGCGGAAAAAGTCAAAAGTAGAATACTAAGCAAATAAATAATAAGAATACTTTGGAAAGAGGTTCTGAACAGAGTTTTTAGAATAGATAAAACTTTTCAGTTTATATAGTATTCCAAACTTGCTTTCGATAACGGAAACTAAATTTCTGCCATTTTTGTTCCTCTCCACTTTGCTGCCGAAATGAAATTATTATTTAAAGAAAAAAATAAAAGGATATCATAAAAAGTAAAATGAAAAAGAATCACACAGACATGGAATTTATTTTTTTGGAATTTTTTTGAAGCGTTTTAACGTGGAAAAAAAGAAGAAAGGTATTATCTCTCTACCGTTCGAACCTGGAAATGTAGAGAAATTATGAAGAGATAATTCCAATAATCTGAATTCTAAGTTTAGTGTAGAAAATAGTCTAATTGTTTTATTTCGAATGAGGGCTTAAGGTGAAGAAAAAAAGTCTCAAAATGGGATATTTTACATTCAAGTCAGGTAATCTATTTTTTAGTAAGCTAAATCAAATTTATTTCTTATCTTTAATTTCCATACGAAAAAAATCTGTATACCTAGGCGATGATCTCGAATGCCGAAGGAATGCAATTAAAAAAAGAAGAAAATCCTATGGGGATACTGAAATGGCAAAATTCCAGAAACAATCAACTTCTAAATTTCACTTTTCTCGAAGCTTTAATTACAAATATCGTTTGCAGCATTTTGTATTTGTTAGAGAGTACTCGATTTCTTTTTCTTCGTTTTTGAAGCTAATTTAAATATAAATATATTTTTTCAACAAAAGTAAAGGGAAACGAATATGCTTAAGACGAAATAGAAATATTTTAAAACTACGAGAGTTTTTTTTATGTAGATAAAAATAATGCTCGCGATTCTATTATTTATTATTGGACAAATATTGAGATGTCCATCTCAAAAAATAAAAATATTATTTCAGCAACAAATTCATTTTTAAATTTTTATAGTTTGAAAATTTAGCATTTTATCTGAAATAAATGGATATTACATGGTCTAAAACTTGAGGTTTGTATAAGGAACACACACACTAATATACACTGCTTTATATACATTAGTGTTCCTTAAACATCGATAGACTATCGATACTATCGAAACCTAGTCGATAGTATCGGGTTTTCTTAACTATCGACTGAAACAATCGATAGTTTCAAAACTATCGTTAGTGTAGATTGTTTTCTCCCAGGCAATACTATCGATAGGCGCATTTTCAGTCGATAGTTTCTATCGATAGTTTCAAAACTATCGACTAGAACTATCAATAGTTTTGAAACTATCGAGTGGAAAATGCGCCTATCGATAGTATTGCCTGGTAGAAAACAATCGATAGTATCGAAAGTTTTGAAACTATCGATACTACAGATAGTTATATCGATAGTTTGGGAAAACTATCGATTGCACTATCGATGTTTAAGGAACACTAATATACATAGATTGGACAAATATTGAAACCTCTATTTCAAAAACTAAAAAATATATTATTTCAGAAACAAATTCATTTTGAGATTCCTGTAGTTTTAAAATTTAGTATTTATGTGGAACAGTGGAGTTTAGACACACCAGATGGCAACACTCCGATCTGTGTCATGACGTCAAGAAATGTCTCTCCTGCTCGTTGCAGACGATATTGGAGTCTTAGCTATGAACGCGCAATGATTTGATGTCTGCGAACTGTGATAATTTGATTTAATTATGTAAAGAGCAGCACCCGACCTCCTAATTCCCTTTTTACTTCACTTTTCATAAATATTTGTGTAGTCCTAAGTGTTTGTTTCGTCCCTAAATAAATATCTAAAAGGCCAAACTGTGTGCTTCTTCAATCTGCTGAGTACTCACTCAATCCCACATTTATAAGGACGAGCTTTCTGCTTTGGTTATTTGGGGTAATCTAGAACTTCCGCTATATCCGGTGTAATGCTTCGTCAATGGGAATCTTCACAATTTCAACACTCTGTTTGAAGATGTTAATTAATGTTTAAAGTAGAGTTTTTGAATGTTGTAGCTTAAGGACACTTTGAAAATATTAAATTTGATGTTCTTATTGCTATAGCTCTCAATGTTTACTTAAAATAAAAGTCTTATTTTGTGGAAAGGCTGCCATAATTGTTCATTACCGTTCTTTTTGGCGACTTCTAAGTCTTGTTTGGCGGCTAAATTTTTAACCAAATAATTAATCTAATTACAGTTGTTCTATTTGGAGTATAGTCGTTTTAAATAAAAATAATTTATCATCGAAAAAACACAGAATTCAACGCTTTGTGCACTAAAGAAAGAACTGATTCGAACTTGACACTTGGTACAATATCCAAATGGATTTGGTGATTGCTTAAATCGGAGAGTTACAGGAAAGAAGCCTGTGAATCCAAAATAAACAAAACAAAAAAATCGCCCATAACATAAATGGATGTTATAGTTGTATAATTATGTTTCATTAAATTCTGGTTTTATACATGATGATACATTTAAAGTAATAATAATAGTAAAAGGAAATCTTTGCATTCTTCATGAAGATATTTCTGATTTCTCAGATTACGATACGAACGAAACAAACAACAAAAGATATAATAAACTGCTAAAATTAATTTTGAACGGCTTATCAAGAATTTTGTAAAACCAAAAATGTAACTCATTTCCTGAGCGGAAACATTCGGAAAAGAAGGAGAATTATTTTAATTAATGCGTTTGAACAGGGCTGGAAAATTTCGATGCGGTCGAAGTTTACATTTGTCAATGAAAATCCGAACAGCAGAAACCGGATCCCTTTTCAGAACAAGTTGATACATTCGAGTAAAATAAATAACTGTAACTTTGACTGCCATTCGGGGTAACGAAACACGCTGCTATCTGCCGAAGAGAGGGTTGCCGCGTGTAATGCGAGGTTGTATTCGAGAAATGAAAAATAATGGCATTCTTCCGCCTTTTGTTTGTGTTGGTATTTCAGGTACGGCAGCATTATTTGCGACCGAAGAATGAATTATATTCGAACTGTGAGTTTATAGTTTTTTTGACGAATGTGAATTAGGTTGTTGAGATCTTCTGAAAGGGGTGCTTCTCAGAGTCGAAGACTTCTAATTTCATTAACTGCAACCTTTTGTCATGTTGTGTAAGGTAACCGTGTGTCAGGGGTGTAGACTTAATTTTTCTGGTATGGTTAGGATTGAAAAAACGAACGAGAATGGCTGCAACATTCAAAATGAACAAAATTCTTCCGCCATATCGCTTGAAAGTATGAATTGCATAGTTAACAGTCGAAACAACAACTTTGGACATTTAACTTCTCAAAATTCCCTCTGTTCGGACAAATTATCAGAAGCTACGATGAGTGACATGCATTTCAGAGAGCTCTACTTCACTGTTTTTATGTTCATAAATTAAACCAAACCTGAAAAACGGTGCATGGAATCGGAAAAATAGTCATTTTCTTAACTTTTCATACTTTTAAAAGCAATTTTTGTGAGCATAGGTCTATTAAAATATTTCAAAAGCTGATCTTAACTATGAGCGCAATTCGCTCCCCATTTTTATTTTAAATTAAAATTTTTAACTCGATAAAAATTAATATAATGAAAAGAACTATTGAATATGAGATGTGAGTTTCAGTGATATGTCGTATCGAACGGAACTCGATAACTGATACTCCGACATAGTTACCGTTACAACTGAGAAATGACATTTCAGCAAAATGTTTTAAAGTTGATATATTATTCTGAGACATCTTCATGAATAATCCATAACTTCGTATGGGTTCGAGAAAGCAAAATTATATTAAAAGTTTTCAGCTACACTAATGTTGACCAATTTGGGAAGAAATATCTAAAAATCATTTAATCTACATTTAAATGAGCACTATCCTTCAATTACGCGTTAATCCGTCTCATTCAAGTCTCTACAAAGATTGTTTATAGTTCTGTTGCGTAAAACTTGTTTTAAAGTTGGTGAATAGTTCCTAGCAAAAAACAGCAATTTATTAAGGTCAGTGAATTTAAAACAAACAAAAGAGAGCCTGAAACTTTAAGCAAAAACCATTTAATCATGAAGTCAAAGGCATTTTTTAAATATATTCATTAGAAAGTGCGACTGGTAAAAATAAGTGTAACGTCCGTATTTCATTCATCTGTTCTTTTATCACTGTCTATTTAAATTTTATAACTACGAGCATTTCACAAAACACACATTTTCTTTATTTGACATTTCCTTCATACAATATCTACATATATAATGCAGAGTATGTGTGATTTACTTATACAAATCTACAGTTTTTAGCAAAGCTTGATGTAATTTGGTCTGAAAACAAGAGAAAGATCACTATCAACTTTTCAAAGCCCATAAGTTAATTAAAATTTCAGTTAATTAAAAATTAAGCAAGATTTTGTTGTTTTTCCGAGATATCTTCAGAAAGTATGATTTAACAAAAACTATTTTTACACCTTCTTAGAGTTTAAAAAAACTATCTTTTCAGTGACACCAAGTTCATTTATGTACAATTTTTTCCTCTAATTTTAATATTTAAAAAAAATATCTTGATGCAAAAAATATACAGTTGTTAAGCACATTACGAACAAGAATACAGACGAAGGACTGTTGCCCAGAACACATTAACAGAATTCTGGAAGAACACCCAAAAAGTTTAGAAGCAGACGATTCACAGACAACTAACAATTTATACCATGAACAACTACCGATTTGGTTCAGTTATCGGGAATTATTCTGAATTATTTTTATTTTTCTAAGAGTGAAAACTCACAGTTTCCTGTCTTCTACAATATTTTGATCCGAACAGCGCCTGAAATTCTGCAAGTTCAAAATTAATATAAAAGTAAATTATTGCATTTGTTACTATAACGGTATATTCCTGCCAAAAAACCGCATATTTCTTGGGCATCCTTGAGGTGGACGAAATAATAGTTTCATCTAATGCCGAAAACAAGCATTTGTATGGGGAAAACGTAAATACTCTTTTCCTGTGTTATCTTCTTAGACACAAATGTTCACAACTTTTTCTGGGAGTCGCATTTAGGAAAAAGATAAAACACATTTCCACAGAAAAAGATTTTTCTGTCCCAATCCCCACATAGATGCAGGTACTGTGAGAGTTGAAAAAGCTTTCCCAAAACGCTATCTGAAATTTCCTTACTTTTAGCCAGAAGCAAAAAAATTCAGAAGTGGTACGTTAAGTAAATAAATAATAACAATAATTCTCTGAAAAGAGGTCTAGATCAGAGTTTTAAAATAGTTAAAACTCTTCGTTTACCTATTTCCAATGAATTTTGCTTAAATTTTATCATCTGCATATTCAAGCGCAACTTTCCTTTGTCTGCAATCTTTCCCACGTCATACCATACAGATTTATAGCGTTAAATTCAAATATAAAGTAATTTTAAGTATTTTTAAACTATTACTAAACTCCTAAGAATTCCCGAGGTGATCCAATGCATAATTTCTTGGATAGTCAAAATCAAGTATTTGTATGGGCAAAATGTAAATGCTCTTTCCCAGTGTTATTAACCCAGACCGAAATGTACACAACCCTCTTTGGGAGTTATACTTGGCAAAAACATAAAGAAGATAAAACATATTTCCGAAGGGAAGGATTTTTTTTTATCCGATCCCTCCATAGATGCAGGTATTGTGAAGGAGGGGAAAAAACTCCCAGAATGCTATCTGTAACGTTCCTATTTTTAGCCAGCAGAGAAAAATTTAGAAGTAAAATGCTAAGCAAATAAATAATAACAAGGATTCTCTGAAAAGAGGTCTCGATCAGATTTTTCGATTCATATATTCCCAACTTGCCTTTGATAACAAATTTCTACCATTTCTGTTCCTTTTTCCTTTCTTGCCAAAATGAAATTAGTATTAAAAGATAAAAAAAATGCTAACATAAAAAGTAAAAATAAGAAGCGGATATGGAATTTCTTTTTTAGAAGATATCTAGTATTTTAACGCGGGAAAAAAGGAAGCATTATCTCTCCCTGCAACCTGAAAATATGTTTTATGAAAGGATAATATTAAATGTCTCGGTTTTAATTTAAAAAGGAATCAGAATGTTTTGTTTGGAATGAGGGTTTTAAGTGAGAATGAAGAGAGCAAAAAAGCTCAAAACAGGAGTATTTTATATCCAAGTTAGTTTTATTTACTGAGATGAACCGTATTTCATTCTCATCTCTTATTATTATATTTTAAAAAACTTAAGGGGACATACGACTCTTAAACCACGAAAAATGGTGGAAAACTTTCAAATTCGAAACATTACATGTCTGCAACAATGCAATTAATAGAATATTTATAGAAAAATGTCTGTTCTTTCTCTTATAGTACACACAGTTTCAAATCTTCATATTGGTATGTATTTATTTGAGAGAGAAATAAAAATGGGTATAATTTTTGGAGTAAAAAAGAGATAGTCACCTTGCGCGCATGATTACGGATAAAATATTTATCTAAAAGCAATATTTTGGGTATCTAAGTAACCCAAACATTCTGTTTAAGAGACTGAACCACAATTTACTAACATTTAAATTTAATTTCTGTTTTATATACCAATTTAAAATAAAAATGTTAAAAATAGTTAAAATTTCAATTTTTGTAACCCCCAAAAAACTTCTTTGGAGAAATATGTGTAAAAATGTGGTTCAATATGTAGAACATAGCAAAATACATATTTGATAAAACTTTTATGTAAAAGTATTCAATAGTTCTTGAGATACCGTGCGCGCAATATAAAAAAAACAAATTTTGAGATATAGCACTTGAAAGATATGGCCATATTCAATGTTTACAATGAAGAGATTATACATTTTCCTTCATGACTTTTATAATTATGGGAATTTTTTAAAGCGGATTGTTGTAAATTGTTCAACAAAAACAGGGGAATAATATATTTTTTTCTTCATAAAATCGAAAATTTTCGAGGTTTAACAGTCGTATATTTCCTTAAAGGCGATGAATTCGAACGGTGAAAGAAATGATTAAAAATAACATATTCTTATCGTAATATTCAAGTGGCAAAAATAGTTATCAACTTCCAGCTTTTCAGTTATCTACTTTCAAATATGATCTTCTTTCTAAACATGAATTACAAAATATCGTTTACAACATTTTGATTTTATTACTTATTATTTGATTTCTTTTTTCCTTTTAACTTTGTTCTGAATAAAAATTTTAAAATTATTTTTTAATAGTTCACGCGACGTTGCTAGGGATAAATATTTATTTAGGACTAATATTTTTATTGTAAAAATGCTTTTATATAAAATATTATGCTACACAAAATGCTTTTAACGTAGGAAACGTTTTTAATTAAAATGAGAGTATCAATTGAATCAAACGATTTTTACAACATTTACATATCGCATCAGACAAATCGAGGGCAACTACCACATATCGCAAACTAAGATATGCAAGTGTTGCGTAAATGTTTTGGAAAATTTGTAACGCAATATTTTAATACCACAGTGACAATATGAGATGATATTCTGTTAAAGGCAATTCAAATAATGCATTACTGAAGTTCAATACACCTCATGAAAAGTCCCAAAACAAACATAGGCACAAAGCTAATATAATTCATAGATAAAATTCATATTATATAATTAAGCGCAAACATTATAACGACACCGATATTTAACTCATTCCCAAAGAGGAAATAGGAAAATAAGAAAGCGCATTACTTCAATGAACGCGTTCGAGTAGGCACAGAAATTTCGAAGAGTATAAGTTTTCATTTGTCACTGAAAAACCAAACAGCAGCAACCAGATCCCGTTTCCGACCAACTTTATAAATTCGAACAAGATAAATAACTGCAGCTTTGACTGCCACTGGGGGTAATGAGAGGCCTGATTATCTGCGGAAGAGAGGGCATCAGCGTGTAATGAGGTTGTAAGTGAGAGATGATGAATAATGAATGACATTCTCTCTCCTTTTGTTTGTGTTGATTTGTGATGAAGGATGGGAGGCATTGTGCACGACTGAAAAATGAATAACATACTAAACTGGGAATTTTTAATTTTTGGGATGTACAATAGAGTCCCGTTAATCCGGACTAGACGGGACCGGACCATGTCTAGATCACTGCGAGTCCGGATTAAACGGAATTTGCATTAAAATGCACGCAACAAGTTTTAGATGGCTAAAACTATAAAAATCGATGTTTTTTTTCTTTCTTTTTATAAATACATACAATTTTCCCTATAGCTTAATTTTAGTTTTAATACTACTGTATACGTAGACCTAAGTTTTTAACCTACGATCTGATGTAGGATTAACATGACTTGATTTAGATTTTTAAGATCCCGTCCGGATTTACCGGATGTTCGGACAAGTGGGGACCGAATTAGCCAGACTCTACTGTAGCTGCAGACGAGAAAGATGAACTCTTTCCGATGGAGTTTTTCTCGGAATTAGAATATTTTCTTATTTTATAAGCGACAGTTTCGGTTGCTGTTATTTTGGAAATTAGCCTGCCAAGGGTGTAAACTTCATTTTCTGGTAGGATAGGACTGCGAGAGACCCTTGAAAGTTCATTTTGTTTTCAGAAAATTTGGATCTTTTAAATCCTTCAACCGTACTTTCGATGCAATTTCACGAATAAATTTAATATCGCAAGCAGTGCCGGTTTGTCCATGAGAGATTTTACTAAGGCTTTACATCTTTTCAAACGCTTTTACTTCCTATTTTCATAACCTTCGTTGACTTGTCGTAGAATGAGGTGACTTATGACACTTTTCAAAGTTTGGTTGAATTTTCACTCAGTATGCACCTTTCAATGCCTACGCAATATTTTATTTTCAAGCTTCTATTTTCCCTCTAGTTTTTGATTAAAACACGCAAACAGTGACTTGCATATGCCATAAAAATCTAAATAAACTTTAATTCGTCACAATGTCATCAAAAAGTGAAGAGTAACTTTGTGACAGGCTATTTTTTCCTTTAAATAGCGTTGAAATTAGAGAAAGCGCAATGTGACTTCACACAACATTTATTTTAAATAAAATTGCAGAAGAACACGAGTTATAACACAATAAAGTTTAAAAAAATATAGAAAAGTATGTAAAAATTCCAATATTTTTCTGAACCATTATAATTTATTTATATTATTTTTACTGAATAAAATTTGTTATTCCGGGCATTCTAAAAAGTCCTCGCCTATAAGGTCGGATCTAGGAATTTGTTAGGGAGGGGCTACGGTGGGAAAAAATGTTTTGAGTGTTTTTAACTCTTAATTTTTAAGGATTTCTTAACTGAATTAATTATTAATTTCAAATTAATTAATGTTTTGTTAATTAAATTTTAATTAACTACAGTTTAATTAATTTAATTAATATATTCAAGGGCGGATCTAGGAATCCGTGTAGGATACTGTGGAAAAACTACGCTTCGTGTTTTTAACTTTTATTTAAAAAATTTCGTCCTCTTCACAAGATTACCAATTAGGCGCGGCCAATCTCCTTGTCTTTTTCTTATAAAATATGTCAATCACATCTTCAGTATTGGCTTTTATATCTTTTTGAATGTTAGCAAGGGGACCTACAGAGCCTTATCTGTCCCACCGAGCTGTGTAAATAATTATCGAGGCATTTTAACGTAGAAAAACTCTTCCCTGCTGTGCTTGTCGTCACAAGAATCGTTCTAAATATTTGAAGAACTTACTATACTCTTTGAGAGTTTCAGAAGTTGCCTCTGGTTTCCTAGCCGCATTTTCCCATTTTGCGCACCATATTTTGAATTCTGATTTTAACCCTTTGAAGATGGTCGCACGGAAAACGTGCGATTCCGTCTACCCGATGTTTCCCAACGCGCGTGGCTGTTCAGGACCGGCGCACGTTTTCTAGTGAAGCCTAATTGCATTAAAGCTGGTGTCACGCCGACGTAACAGTCTGTAGCTAAAAACCACAAGAGCCGGCACGTATTTGTGACAGTCGTAAGAGAATGTACCAAGCAGCTGGCACGCCCACGTGACAGTCGTCCTCAAAGGGTTAATTGAAACGCGGAACTTTTGAAAAACGTGTTGCATTTCAAAGCCGTATGAATAATAATATTGCCGTTTGAATTGCATTCTTCGATGGTATAAGGCCTTCCAGAGGTAAAATGCCGTAAAAGTCTGGGTTAAATATTAACTGAAGTTTGGAAATAAAATCATGAATTGTAGGTATAAATATAATTCGTGTGAAGTATCCTTCAGCATTGCTTGAAGGAACGTTTTCTCTAATTGTTTGCTTCCTTGATTTCACTGTTGACATCGTCAGATACACTCTTGTGTCGAAAAGTTAAGCATAATTCGTAAAATTAAAAAAAAAAAATCATGGAGTTAATATGGGTACTATGTTTCACAATCAGTTGCGGAGAATCGTCAGACGTATAATCTTAGGAATATTTTGCAACGGCGATTCGGTCACGAGGGCATTTACGGGACCAACCAGAAAGTAATGAAGCTGAAAATGATTTGCGTTCACCCCGTTTCACAGAAATTTATAATGATTTGCAACTTTCATCAATGGTTCTGCTTTCTGGCCGCTATGTTTACATGAAATTTCGTAGAGACAGCACGTTTATATTATTCGAGGAGATATAGATGATTTTTTAAAAGAATCCCCAATTTTTCTGTAAGGTTTTTGCTTATAACATTTATAGTTTTCTATCAAATTATACGAAAATTATAGAATACGTAACAATATATACTGAAAATACCAAGACTCATGTGATATCTAATATCTCCTTTTGCCCTGCGAAGTCACGAGGGGACCGACCAGAAAGTGATGAAGAAGAAAATGATTTCGGCTCCCTCCATTCCCACAGAAAACTGATATTGATTTGCAACTTTCGTCAGTGGTTTTGTTTGCTGTGCACAATACTTACACGCATTTTGGTAAGAATATCATGTATATTTAAGAAGATATAAAGGATTTTTTTTAAAAATAACAATTTTTTTTGTTTATTTCTTGGTTAGCACATAGAGTTTTCAAACAAATTATACGAAACTTACAGAATAAGTGGCAATATGTTCGCGAAACATTGTGTTAAAATTTGAAGTTGAATATTAGCGAAAATTTGAGTATTTGTAGTAAATAATTTTTACTACGCATGTGCGGAACGTAGTAAAGTTGTTTTTTTATAATTTGGAAGTCAGATACATAAAGCACGAAAAAAAAAGCTTATATAAAAATTCCTGTAGAATGCCATTAAGATTTAGAAAAATATTGGCATTGCAGTGAGTCGAATTTCTGCTGGTCTCTAAGAGAAACAAAATGATGAGGTTTTTTACACAAACTGATATTTTTTAAACTTGAACTTCGGAATAGTAATCGTCGAACTGCAAATTAAATTATGTATTTTATTTATAAATATGTATGGAATTTAACATATTCAACCTTCATAAAATCCAATAGAACTATTTGAAGATTCGAAAGTTTCAAATAATTATCAGCTTTCTGTGAAACAGAGTGAGCCCAAATCACTTTCTTTTTCATCATTTTCTGGTCGGTCCCCTCGTGACCAAATATTCACTGTAAAGTGTGAGTTCCTACGATTGTATTTCCCACGACTTGTTGAATCAATGCCACGTTGAGTAGCTGCACCTCGCCGGAAAACGGAGGTCCCGCATAATATTAGGGGATATCTCATAACTTTTGGAACTTCAGTGTATTAACGGAAAAATATATTAAAAATAAATACTATTACAAGGATGTAATGTCGCTTTCCTGACCCGCTAGTTTTATAGTTGGGGAGGGAGTCTTACAGGGGTAAGCATGAATCCAAGGGCAGCGGCCAGGCCTGGACCCCCTGATCTTGGCGACCATTTTGGCGACAAATCGAAGATACCCGAAAATGCTATAACTTTCTCGATATTTCTATTAGGAGCCGAGATCCAGGTTTTTCGTGAAAATTCCATGTGACATCACGGCCTATTGGGGAGAGTATAAAAAGCCCGCGCTTGGATCACAGGGTGTGTTGATTGACAGGAACGACTTTGGAGTTTCGTCTACAGAGCAAGTTAGAAAGCCGGTGAGCTGAGCGCTATTGAAAGTGCTGTTATTGTCATTATTAGTGATTTGCTGACTGTTTGTGTTACTAAATCTCAAAGTGCTGAACTGTTATTACCTGTGAATTGTTGCCTGTTTCGTTGCTAATATGTTTTCCTGCATATTTGTGAATAAACCTTAATTCTTCGTGTTGGACTGATTCCACTATACACCCACAGAACGATTTTTGTAACAATACTTTGAATATTCAAGGAAATGTGAGTATTTGTAGTAAATAATTTTTAACTGCGCATGTGCGGAACATAGTATAATTTTTCCTTCATAATTTCATATATAGGGCAGCTTGTATAAAAATTACAGTTGAACACCATTACGATGCAGAAAGATTATCGGCATTTCATCGAACTGATTTTCAGTTGCTCTCCAAGAAAAAACCAAAAGACATTTCCTCAAATTTATATGTTTTAAGCTTTCATCTTCACATGGATGTTTAACATATTTCTAACCTCTACACAATTAAATATAACTTTTCGAATATTTAAGTTAAAAAATTTATTTTATTTATAACAGGTTGTTTTTTCAACAAGAACTTTCCTTTCCCCGCTGCAAAAAGGCCTCAGCAGCTGTCATTGTAAAACGATCGTCAAAAAAGTATGTCTCAGTATGCAGTATTTGCATACTTGGGCAATTAGTGAGTGCCCTAGAAAGCTCTGCAATAAGCATCTTATCCTTTGAATTATCGCTAGTCACCCACCTGAAAGAAAAAAAAGAAAACCTTCAATTTGCTCTCTATTCTGGGAGGGGAGAGTTCTCTATTTCATCGCCGTAAATATGCACTTGTGTCTGACCTGTTACTATATTGTAATTATTTTTCTGGAAAGTCTAGATAAGAAAAGTAAAAAAAAAAAAATTCAATACATAGCATTCTAGACGTTCTATAATTTAAGACCCGAAGGGTGCTTAAGCCTCCAAAGCCCTCCGGATCCGTCCCTGCTCGACTAGTAATCCATACCATTTCCAGTTTTCGCGAAGGGTTTCCGCCATATATCTTACGATATATCCTTTTGCTGTGTTTTCTTTTATGATTTCTGCTGCAATTTCTGCTATGACATATTTCCCTGCTACAGAGCATATCGTGGGCGTACAAGGAAAATCATCTAAGTCAATTTTAGTTAAAAATTACCTTTTATCACCACACTAAGTTCAAAACTGGTGCTTTCTTCATACAGAAAACTCTCCAAGTCCGAAATTTGCACCGAAATGCCAGAAATTTGGGTGCTGTTCCAACTCAAGTCCAAGCTAGAATGTTTGGACTTGAAAACTGAAACCGAATTTCTCAAAAACAACGTTTGTGGGCTTAGCTGATTTTTCTTGTACGCCCATGATATGTAACCCTACATGTAAGAGATGTTTACCGCTATGCTTTCTGATCTGTTTTATCAGTGTCTTGAGAGAGAGAGAGAGTTAAACCACTTCACTTTTTACCGAATTCCCGGTCAGGGTATTTAGCAACACATCTGAGATTTCAAATATTTGAAGGGAACTCAAATGCCGACGAAGCAATGGCACCGCTAAAGTGCTGTTTTCTTTAGAACTCAAAAGCATTTGACCACCAACAGTCTCGATGAGCTGATTCCTTTTATTTTTAGCCGCTGTGGATGCCGTACTTGGAAAATGCAAATAAGAAGCACCCATTTATAGATTTTATGAAAAAAAGACAATGGCAATACTGTACAGTATTGATAGACCTTTTCGAAGGACCATATTTTAAGATTTCATTAATTTCATAGTGTGTCTGTATGCAGATTTCATACTGTGCGCAAAAGCTTTCTTTTGTACGTTCTAGGCATCGCTCGGCTTGATGTAAATTGAAAATATCTTATTAAAGCATGGAAACAATTACTTATGTAATTAATTAAACTTGTCATAGAGTCACCCCATAAAGAATCGTATTATTGACTTTCAATATCTCTGAAACTAAATAAAAAATAAAACCTTTTAAAATTTTTTTTAAAATTTGCCTAACTAATACAAATAGAAACTTAAGAAAATTACCTAATTTTTGGCTGCTGCACAGGCTGAAAGTTTTCAAAGTATATTTGAATTAGCTAATAAGCCAAAAATTTAAGATAAAAACGTGGGAAACTATAGAAATTTAGAGCTTCACTGATAACGCATATCATTGAATGAGCTATCTATTGGCATAATTTCTGATTCATTTCCATAAACCAGCTCGGAGCTAAATACAAAAATTTAATCTTATAAAGTTACCAAACAAGCAGTAAAGTTGCTCTGTCTTACTTCACTGTTATGATGTGTTGTAAATAAGGATAAATTTTTTAAATCAAATTATCTGAGTGGTGATAAAAATTATTCCATTGAATTTCACCTTAATGGAGAATAAGAAAAAGAGATACTCTTCAGTTGGGAAGATTAAGATTCAAAATAGTATACAATATAGCTTACTATGCGCAGTATTGTGCAACATTTACAGGGAAAAGCAACAGTTTTCTCACTAACAGCGTGATTAATTAATTAATCAGAGGCACTGAAGGCGAGAATAACAGACTAGCACTCCGCCAATCAGTTATTCTCTCAAGTTGCATAACTGCAACTTTTACCGCCCGAGCCGACTTGTATCATGCCGCCTTTACAAGACGTGTACATACAAACCTCAAATTAAAAAATAAATAAATAAATTCCAGGAAAAAAACATTTCATTAGTAACGTAATTCGTCGTTTGATGCTCTCGATCTCTGCAGAAAGTTTGCGAAATCGCGCGTCCACCCCCAGTCTTTTTTTCGCATATCAGCAACTTACCGACAAAAGGCGAAAAATGCGATTTAATTGCAGTGGTTTTTTAAAAGTAGGCTACACCATGGTTGAGCTATGTTGCAGCTGCTCTTCTTAGTTATAAATCGCTTTTCTGCATATTTTGGATTTTGCCGCCCGGAGGTCAGCCCCCTTTTAGCTACGCCTCTGACTCTCTCCTTTTTTTATCCATTTCCTATCAGACTTAATTATTTTCTACTTTGCTTTTCACCTTTTCGTTTGATGAGAAATATTGTTGAAAATTATTGAAAGTTGAAAGAGTTATTGAGAAAATACTGCCAGTTTAGCATACGTTGTTTAATTATTGACATTATTACTTTTGTTAAAGATAAATTATTGAAATAAAGAAGTGTAATGATTCTCAGAGGACAATTAAAAACTTAAGAATATATTTTATACGTGCATTTCATTATTAACTGGTGGGCGCAGAAAATTGTCTAGTTTGGAGACACTTTTGCCTACACATGCCAAAAGATTTCTTCTTCATATAGTTACATTATACAGACATGAAATGCATCTAATTTTATTATACGAAAATGCAAGAACCTTTATGTTCTGAATTGAGTGAAAAAATTCATTATTAAAAACAAAATGCACATCATCTACATATACGTATTTTAACCATTGAGAAATATTGTGTGAAAACTGAGAAAAATTTTTATGCGATATGCAACTTGCATTTACAAACTAATTTCACTTTCATACGTAAATTTTCATGCCAATTTAAAACACGGTTAATAAATTTCAGAGAATTATAAATCTTTGAAGAATAATCTTAAAGACCACATTCAAAATAAGCAACGATACTTTCGTTTATAATTGTGAATTTAAAATTCAAAGTTAACAAGCTGAACCCAATTCCAATGAAGATCTTAACATAGGTATAACAGGTCGATATAGACCTTGAGATATCAGTTGCATCTTCATTTAATGCGAACCATCCTTATCTTTATATCATTCATGTGTATGCATGGATTATATTCAGTTCTACCTTGGCAAAAAACAATTAAATCACAAGCTTTGAGTAATGCTCACTCTAAAGCAACTAAATATTTAATACGACCAATGAATTGAAACCCATAAAAAGAATTTAATCTACAGGGTGTACACAAATGAAATGACACATTCAAAAATTAATAAAAAAAACCTAAAAATGCTGGAACTACGGTTTTATTTTTAAATAAGAACGCATCTCAAAAAGTTTTTTCCAGATAGGTAACGCGGCGTTACGCCGTTCTAAATTTGTTACAGCGAGAAAATTCCGTACGCAATGGCTACCGATCAGCAGAAGCCGATGCGTGTTTTCTGGTTTCCTTTTTCAGTTTTTCTTGAATATCACGAAAACTCTTCAGTTTTCACACTACATGTGAATTAAGAAATTAAAGAGCGTAAAATTCCCTACAAATACATGCTTTTATTTTTCTTCCAGTTTTAATGTTTTCTCAGATAATGGCTCTAAACAAATTTTTGATTTCCAGTAATTTACGAACCGAAATGGCATGTTACCTATCTGAAAAAAACTTATTGAGATGGGCACTCATTTAAAAACAAATTCGTAGTTCCGACATTTTTAGTTTTCTTTATTAATTTTTGAAATGTGTCACTTCATTTGTGTACATCCTGTATTAAGAAAACATCATTTAAACACAAAGTCAAAAGAATAATTACAAATTTAAACAAAATTTCATTCGAGTGCACAGAAGATAAAAATAAATGTTCGGTATGTAACTTATATAAATATTTTTTATCAGCATTTGTTTAGATTTTATCATCTCTATAATCTCCTTTGGCTGCGCAACTTTTCTTTGTTTCTAATCTTTCCTACACTATATCGTTACATTCACATATAAAGTAATTTTAATTATTTTTGAACTATTACTAAACTCCTAAGAATTCCCGAGGCGATCCAGTGCATAATTTCTTGGATAGTCAAAATCAAGCATTTGTATGGGAAAACGCAAATGCTCTTTCCCAGTGTTATCAACCCAGACAGAAATGTACACAACCTTCTCTGGGAGTTAGACTTGGCAAAAACATAAAGATAAAACATATTTCCGCAGGGAAGGAGTTTTTTATCCGATCCCTCCATAGATGCAGGCACAGTAAAGAAGGGGAAAAACTCTCAAAATGTTATCTGTAACGTTTCTACTTTTAGCCAGCAGAGAAAAAAAGTCAGAAGTAGAATGCCAAGTAAATAAATAATAGCAAGAATACTTCGAAAAGAGGTCCCAAAGAGAGTTTTTAGAATAGATAAGACTTTTCAGTTTATGCTACATTCCAAACTTGGGGTTTCGATACTAAACTAAATTTCTACCATTTCAGTTCCTCATTCCTTTTCTGTCGAAGCGAAATTGTTATTTAAAGAAAAATCTGTGATGGAATGCAAAAATTAAAATAAAGGAGAATGGGATATGGAATTCCTTTTTGGAAAATATCCGGCGTTTTAACGTGGGATGAAAAGAAAGGTATTATCTCTCTCTTTCGAACTTGAAAATTGATTTTTTAGAGAGGATAATATTAAATGTCTTACTTTTAAGTATAATGTGAAAAATAATTCAATTGTTTTATTTCGAATAAAGGTTTAAAACCAGACAAAGAAATTAGGGAGAAAAATACAAGCGGAACGATGTTTCGCGATTCAAATATGCTTTAATTTTTTTAAATGTCAGCTCTCTGAAATCTTTAACTACGAATATCGTTTGCCACTGTTTCGTGTTTGTACTTCCATACTCCATTTCTTTTTCTTCATTTTTTTATATTTAGAATTTTTTTTTAACTAAATGCGAATTTTGATTGAAAAGTGAACGCTAATAAATACTTCGACGATGAAAGATAATTATTTTTGAATTTTATAAATTATTATAATGTGTAGAGAAAGGCTATTTGCTTGCTAATTATTGGATCATCGACACCATGATCGATTTATCTGTTTCTGTTTTTATGACTTCCACATTGAAAAGTTGACGGAGAGAGTGGTTCATTTATTGCAATTATGCATTGAAAACAATTTTGAATATCGGAGATAACATATGTATTGTTCTTGTAATATTATTGAATACTGTCTGTGTGATGTAATACTATTAGGCGTTTTCAAAGTATCTCTCATTTACGTGGATGTTTGTTGCAAAATTAAACTGTGTTAATCAGTGGCGAATCCAGGATTTGGGTCGGGGAGGGGGGTTAAGGTCATAAAACTTTTGTATCGTAGTGACAATTGTTACTCATGGCTTATCTAAACAAAGACACTTTAACTTTACAGTCTTTACTCACCTGACGATAAGAATCATAAAGAACAATAAAATTCTTTCGATAATTTAATAAAAAATACAATGAAACAATAGCCAAAAAATGTTTTCGACCGCGTCAACGCTACAAGTACAAGTGGAATGACTAACAAAGTAGGAAAATTTTCGAGTCTTGTCAAGCCAGAAAGCAATGTTGTCACATTTTTATTATTATTTTTTTAAAAAAGGGAAATTAAGAACAAAAAGTTTTAGTGATTTTAAATAAAATCAAGAATTCTGGCTTATCTCGGGAGGTGTGTGTGGGGGGGGGGGGGGGGAGGCAGCCATAGCCCATCTGGATTCGCCACTGGTATTAATATTTGTAAAACATGAATGGAATTCTATTCTGAAAAATTCGTTATCTTTTTAAATTGGTCTTCCGCTTTGTTCCATTTGGCAAAGCTGGCATCTTAGCAACACGCACGTACGGACACGCACACACACGCACGTACGGACACGCACACACACACACATCATGCTAAAATGATATTCTATGTTTTGAAATATGTTGAAGCATTATTTAGTAATAAACGGAAAAATCTAATATTAATTTTACTTAGTCACACGAGAACTATTAAGATATTCACATTCACTATTCACAATACTGCTATTTCATTGCACGTGGTTATAAATAGAAGAAGAATTGTTACAAAATTGTGTTTTAAACTAATTTTGAAAAATTCTAAGCTAATTTGTATTAAATTTTAAACTAATCTGATTCTCGGCACATTGGAGAAGAGTAGTCTCAGTTTTAAAGAAAAATAAGGACTCCGGGCACTTGAATAGCTATAGGCCCATCTCGCTCACATGTATACTGGCGAAAACCATGGAAAGACTTGTGGTTAACCGCTTGAACTGGTATCTTGAGGAATATGGTGTGTTAGCTGTAGAACAGGCTGGCTATTCGTAATAACAGGTCAACGTGTGATCAGGTGACACAATTCAGCCAGTTTGTTAAAGACGCTTTTGATGACAGAAACATCTTGACAGCCGTCTATATTGACTTCAAGGGGGCATACGATTCTGTCTGGAGAGAAAAGCTCTACCAGAAGCTCCTGAGTTTTGGCATCGCATCAAATTTATTTAATTGGATCAGGTCTTTTACAAGTCGAAGGACCTGTAGGGTTAAATTTGGCGATTCCTTCTCCAAATCTTTTAATCTACAAACAGGACTCCCACAAGGAGCAGTTAGTGGCTGCACTTTGTTCAATATTTATATTAATGATCTTGTTTCAACTCTTAAAGCAATATCTGGTGTTAAATGTTTACTATTTGCTGATGATCTGGTAATATGAACGCAAGCACCAAAACGCAGTGCAAAAAACCTTATTGAAAGTCGATTAAACAAGGCTCTGCATGTCCTCTCGGATTGGAGTGATGAAAATAACATGGCTGTTAATTTAGAAAAGTCAGCTTCACAGTCCTTTTCTCTAACCCATGAAACTTTCCGCCCAGAGATACAGTATCAAAATACTTCGATTGCCAATACGGATGGTTTAACCTACCTGGGAGTGACCTTTGATAATAAATTAAGTTGGAGGCTCCATGTTCAGGGGCTCTCGGATCGTGTCACAAATAGACTGAGTGTCCTCAAGCGTTTGGCAGGATGCAAGTGGGGATGTGCCCGGTCTACAATTAACGCCACATTTAATACCTTTATCCTGCGTCTAAGGACGTATTTCTATGAAGCCATCATCACAGCCCCACAACTGGTGATTAACAAACTCGAAGTACTGCAAAACCAAGCTCTCCGCTTGATCACGGATGCAGTGAAATCCACGCCGATAGATGCGATGTTACTACTGACAGGAAATAAACCTTTCCAAGATATTATGAAAGAGAAGGCTTTGGTTCTCTATGAAAAATGACTGAGAACAGAGGATCCCTACCGGAGGGAATATATAATCAAGCCTAGGCAACTTAAAACTCAGAATGGTTTTATCCAGAAAGTCCTGTACATTAGGAAAGATCTTGCGATTCCAGGTGATATACAACCTCTGTTGAAACCTAGAAACCCTTTGGAGGTGATTAATGTCGATGTAAAGTTGGATCTAGTGGAAGCCATCCATAAAAAAAGAGATGTTGCACCAAGTATTCTGAGAAGACTTGCCCTGGAGACCATTGCGGCCAGATATCCAGCTACTGATTGGCTGCATATTTTTACTGATGGTTCCCAGTTTGAATGCCACTTTAATGTAGTGACTGGCTCTTTTCGGACCTCTTTTCTTTTTACGCCCCTGCGGGCTTTATCGGTACCGCCTTTGATGGTGAAGTGGTGGCCATGTGTATTGCATTAAAACAATTACTGGCTATCCATCACAAATTTGAAAATGCAGTCCTCCTTTCTGACTCTCAGGCAGCCATTCAATCAATTAGTTCGTCTGAACTCCCATTGACACCTGAGATTTCCCACTGTCAAGAATTTTTGAGAACTCTAACCCTAAAGGGAAAACGAATCGTTCTTCGATGGGTGCCTGGCCATTGTGGTCTTTGGGGTAATGGACAAATGGACTTCCTAGGAAAAAGAGGTGCCAACTTACTACAACATCCAAATACAGCTACTTCTTATTGGAAGATTAAACTGTTTCTGAAAAATTTGTGTACATCTAATTCCTTGCGGGATCTTGAGACTCGTACAGCTCTAAAAAGTTGGAGGAGGGTTAGCCCTTCTTCTATACCTGACAAACCTAGACGTGATGCAGTTGCAGCCTTCCGTCTGACCACTGGATTGATTGCCTATTATCTGCACCGCTTAGGCATTTTTACCGAACCTTTTTGCCCACTATGCGATTTTGGAGAAGTAATGGAAAGGGACCACCTGCTCCTATGTGGGACTCTTCAAGGACTTACGGAGGTGTCGAGATATTGGGAAGCGAGAGCGTTCTTGAGGCAATGATTTCGGTCTTCTGTTTTTGTTACACGTTCTTTTGTAAACTTTTTGCCTTGCCACTGGAAATAAAAAAACTAATTTTGAAAAATGTATTAAAATTGAAGACAAAATAGCACGGAAATGAAAATGATATCATTGAAAAGATTTTTGAATTTTAAATTGGTGCAAAAAAGTTTCTTGTGTGATAATAAGCTCCAACATTATTGAGGAAAAACGTTAAAATGTCGATTAATTTTTAATAATTTAAAAATTAAATTAAAGTTTTGAAAAATCCTTTCTCAGTAAGCACTTACTACCCAAGAAGCTACTACATATCAAATCTGGTAGCTCTAATTCTAACAATGTTCCCTGTAAAGCGTTTGAACGATTTTTGAATTTACAAATAGTATGCCAGTTATAAACATCATGTTAAATTTTATTACCTTTTAAGAATTAGTGAAAATTACATAGAAGATGGCATATTGTTAAACGAAAGCTTAAATAAAACTAAGGTCTATTCAACAATAGACCTTCGTCACAGATTTTTTAAAATAAATGATACAAAACGAGCATAAACAGAAACCAGACAAGACTCACTGATAAGTTCATTTCCGGCAATTTATCAGAAAGAATAAAACGACTCTGAAATTGTAACTCTTCCCAAAACAGAGGAAACCATCGGAAAAGAAGAAAAAGAATTATTTTAATAAACGCATTCGAGACGGCAGGGAAAGTTTGGTACGGTCGAAGTTTTCATTTGCCAGTGGCAACACGAATTAGCGGAAACCGTATTCCTTTTTCGAGTAACTTGATATATTCGAACGAAATAAATAACTGTAACTTTGACTACCGCTGGAGTTAATGAGAGGCGTAAAAGGGCCCACCGCGTGTTTTGGGGGTTACAAGTGAAGAATAATGACATTCGATTGCTTTTGTTTGTGTTAATCTGTGATTAAGGATGGGCGGCATTGTATGTGACTGAAGAATGAATGATACTCGAAATGTTGTAAGTTTTTAATTTTTGGGACGGAGGCGAATTAGAGAGCCGAACTCTTTTGGAGGAGGAGATATTGGAGTCGGAAAATTTTCTAATTTGATTAGCAGTGACCTTAGTTGATGTTGTTTCGGAGATTAGCGTGTTATGGTCGAATATTTCATTTTCTGATACGGTTAGAGTTTTCGGGGAAATTTAAAAGTTCGCAGAATTTGCCGACTTATCAAATCGTGTGATAACTGTTCTGTCGCATTTTGTCGAATAATTATAATTTTAGAAATTATCGTGATGGAATTGGAAATGTTTCGCATTTTTTGAAATAAGTCCCCAATTCGAGCGTAAAAAAAGTAGCCACGACTTTTAGCAAATCTTACAAGGTTTTTATAATTGATATTAACAGATAGAATAAATTTTACTTTATAATATTCATATACGAAATAGTTCAGTGGGATTAATTCATAATACCCAACAAATACGCGAAGCGAATTTAATTTCAGAATTCACTGTGCATCTGGAAGGTGGTTAAAGGACGTGAAGCCTCTACACAACGCGAGACAAATCGCAGTTAGATGGCACGATTAGTTATATTTGTCATTTGACTGTGACTTCACGTGAACTGACTCCTTTCAAATTCTTATTTATTTAACGTTAAAAATTAGGAATTCACCGTGGCATGGCACCAGAATATTGACTTCGGAATCTAAGGATGGCGGGTTTCATAACAAATTCTGCCGGAAAACCGATGTGTATTAGCACATTGAATGTCAATCGAGAATATCAACTGAATGTCTTGATTAGCAATCCACTTGCTAAATCTGACGTGGGGGCTCAAATTTCATCATGTTATGTAACATGGTAGTTCAATGAGTAGGATTTCTATTTAAAATTATCCGCTTGACATTTTGTGTAAAATTAGAGCAGCTTTAAATAAAAGTTAATACATTTATCAAAGGAAGAAAATAATTATTTTAGAAGACAGTAACAATATACCAGTCAATTATCTTATCAATTGGCTGAAATTATTACAGCAAGAAAGCTTACTCGCACGAATGACGTTCAGAAAATCAGAACCTCAATTGATTCATTCAGAAAATGAGAACTACACTATGACCAATAGCAATCTTGAAAATAATTCAAATCCAGAACGAGTGGAAATGAAAGGTAAGTTTTGAGGATCTGACCATATTTCTCGAATCAAGCATGTGCTAAATGGTTTGTGGTTTGGAGAATTCTTTATTTAATTTTTTTACTATTTTTTAGTAATATGTAATTAAAATATCAACATATAAAATATGTGCTTATAATAATAACGATAATTTAGTCGAAATTATCAAACAGCCAATTTAAAACCTTGGCATCACAATTTGATATTAAATCTTTCATCAACAACCAAAAATCTTTTTAATAGAAACTGGTAGCAAAATGGTTCTAGAATTCTAAACTTCCTTTCGTCAAAAAGTTGCATTAAAATTGCCCAAATGGTGTTATGATTTGGCTCGTTAACGTATTTGTGATGACCAGACTTATTTATATCACAAAAAGCTGTTTTTAAGAGTATTATCCGAAAATAACCTTACTGGATAGGAAAAATAAACTGCTTACAATTTAATAACGACAATAACCTGAAGTAAAAACAGGAAATTTAAAAATGTTCGAGTGAAACATGTTTAGGTATACACATTATTATACACATTAATAACTATTTGAAAATTTTCATAGCAATATTTAATATATTGCAAGGTCGTGTCTTATTCAATTGAACCTTTGTATTCCGAATCAAATTAACAGAAAACTTTAAATTTTATTTTTGCTATATTAGACAAGTTTTGGTGCAGATTAATTCCAGAGATGAAAATAATTCTTTTTTAATTAATGAAAATCACTTAATGAACATAATTAATATTTTAAATTTTTTATTTTCTTCTTTCATCTGTCATATAATGCTTGCTGTTGGAACTATATTCTTCATATTCCTGTGAATACCCTCAGAAACAAAGGTCATATTATGATATATGAGTTTGATCAAAGCGGCATTTTTAAGAACCGTCTGGATGTAAAGGTATAATATGTGCGCCATCTGGTGACCAAATTCTAGGAACTCTAATGACTATTCGTCAGAGAGCTGCTGAACGTGGTTGACGTTTCGGTGACGGCTGGAGATCCCTCACGATGATAATTTCCTAAAACATGTTTCGCTTGGAGTATTACAAAATACAAATTAATTGAGTAATTAATTTGTATTTTGTCTTTGTCTACATGTTCATGCCAATGTGTGTGTCTTCTTGTGATCGTCCAAAAATAAAGAAAAAAACAGTTCCGGGAATTCTTAGCGATGAATAGAGTACAGAAGGTTAAGAGGTTATTGATAACTATTAAAGTTTACTTTCCACAAAATAATGGTGAATAGATACATCTGTTAAAAAATAAATGGAAACTGTGAACCACGGAATATTCAGGTGAAAAAAGTCCATCATCTGCTAAGAATTGCTGGCGTGGTTCAAAGAACAGTTCAAGGTAATGCCAAAAACAAACATTTGTATGGGGAAAACGTAAATGTTCTTTCGATGTGTTATCACCAAATATCCAAATATACACAAACCTCTCTGGGAGTCAGATTCGATAAAAACTCAAAGAGAATACAACACATTTACGCAGGGGCATATTTTTCTAACCCAATTCCTCCATAGATGCAGGTAGTGTAAAAGAGTTAAAAAAAACCTTCCCCAAAATGTTATCTATAACTTTTTTACTTCTGATCAGCAGCGAAATATTTAAACGTAGAATGCTAAGTAAATAAATAATAATAAGAATCTTTCGAAAAGCGGTCCTAAGCAGAGTTTTTAGGATAGATAAGATATTAAAGCGAATTTTGCTTTCGATAACGAAAACTAAATTTCTACTATTTTAGTTCCTCGTGCATTTCCTGCCGAAATGAAATTATTGTTTAAACGAAGAAAATATAATAAAAAGTAAAAAATGAGAATAATTAAAAAAAAAGAACGGAGAGACATGGAGTTCCCTTTTGGAAAATATCCGGCATTTTAGCGTGGGATAAAAAGAAAAGTGTTATCTCGATCCGACCCAGAAAGGTATTTTATGAAAGGACAATGTTAAATGCCTCACATTTAATTTTAATTTCGAAACGATTATAATTGCTCTGTTTCAAATAAGGTTTTGAGGTGAGAAAGAAGAGTGGCAAAAACGTTAGAAAAAAAGAGATAATTTGTATCTAAGTAAGCTTATAGACTTTTTGATTGAGTTTGATCAAGTTTCATTCTTATCGTCAGTTTCAATAAAATGAGAAAAAAAGGAAAGAAAACGTTTATGGTGAACACATACCATGCAGCTAAAAAAGAAATTCCAGGAAAAATTAATGAAACGCCGAAAATGGTTAATTTCCAGAAGTGAGATATTTTTTGAAATTCACCTTTTGATAACAAATTTAAAAATAGGGTAGACAGAGACTAGTTCGCCCGTTTTCTCATCTAAGAATTAAAAAAAAGGAATTCAAAATTTTAAAAAAAAATTATCTGACTGTATCAGTGTACCTTCAGGAAGAATTCGCCATAGTAAAATTTGAAAATATTAACTATCAGTATTAATTTAAGAGCTCAAAATAACACCAAGTCGCTAGGTCCAACCTGCCCCGACTACGGGGTAAGTTTACCCACTACTATTACGAAGTGACTATCACAAAAAATTCTACTATATTATTATATTTTATTAATTTAAATAACGCAGTTGTGTTGTTATCCACATTATGTGTATTATATACAAATTTGGTGTAAATTTGTATTAAAAAATAGTAATCGTCGAACTGTATTTTAAATTATGTATTTAACTTATAAGTATACACGAGTATTCAGGATATTTAACTTTCATAAAATTCAATATTACTGTTCTAAGATTCAAGCTTAAAAAACATCAGTTTGTGCAAGAACCCTCATCATTTAGCTTCTCTTAGAATATACCGAAATTCACCAAGTTGCAATGCCGATATCTTGCTGAATACAAAAGGTATTCAACTGGAATTGTTATATAAGTTGCCTTATATATCTGGCTTTGAAGTAAGGAAAGAAAACTTTCGCACATGCGTAGTAAAAAATTATTTACTACAAATGCTCATATTTCATGTTATATTCAAAGTATTTAATTCCAATTTCAATACAGGGTTTCTTTTACATATTATCATGTATTCCGTAAGTTCCGTACAATTTAATTTAAAACTGTGCATGTTATAAGTATAAAACATGAGGAAAATTTAGGGATTTTTAAAGAAAACCTTTATATCTTTCCGAATATTGGTGCTGTGTTTACGAAATTGCATGATAATATTATGTACAACAAGCATAGCCATCGATGAAAGTTCTCGTTATCAGCTTTCTGTGAAACAGGATGGGTAAAACTCTATTTTCGCCTTCATCCCTTTCTGATGGTCCCCTTAATTGCCCTCGTGACCGAATCTTCACTGTAAAATGTGAGTTCCGACGATAGTATGTCCCACGATTCTCAGCAACTGATTGAGAACCATAGTATCCATATTAACTCCAATTTTGTAGCATCTTCCAAATTGTGCATTATATTTGGACACCAGTGTAGTACTTATGCCGATTTTCATCTCATTTAAGAAAATAGTAAAGGCCGTAGTGGCCTTGAGTTAGAAAATAGGATATGGAATCTGCCAGCTTTCCCTTGGATGTTAATTACTATTACATTAATGTCTCTATAGAGATTGGTTTTGTTTTCTAGCACAAAAATACATCAAAATTGAAGGAGGAAGAAAAAAAGAATCTATTAGGAAAAAAAAAATGGTTATCTACTGTAATCAATGACTCTAAACAATCAAAGAGAAATTAAAATTTTAAACAAACAGCACTTAGTAGCAAAGTCAAAGATATGCTTACAATTTTTAACAATTTTTCTTATTCTTAATGCGACCAATCTTCCGTTTTCAGAGAGGACAGTCCTTCTTTCGAAAGTTTTGTCCTCCCTCAAAAAGTGTCCTCTTACATATCCTTCTTTTCGATATTTGAGGACTTATCTGTAAATCTCAGTATTCGATCGATGTCGATCCGATCCATTGTACTCATTTAAAAATGAATAAAAAGACATGCAAGTTTAATTACAATATAAAATGCTACAAATGTTTTTATTATGCATTTATTATATTATAGTATATTCTGTATAATCGTTGCAATGAATAATATATTTCTTTTATTTACTATATTTTTCTTTCTTTAATTTATTTGTGCCCTTTTCATTGTTAAAAAATTGGTCACTTTGTTATACTGTAATACTGGTAAAAGCGGGTACAATATCCAAACCTTATTAATATGACGTTTTATCATTATTTAGATTTATTGTCAGTTTCATTTTCTTCGAAAAGGTAACTTTTATTTGATTCTAAACTTTCCACGCTATAATTTTTTCATTCATATATAAAATAAATTCTTACATTTGTTACTATTCAACTTATAATATTCTTACAAAACAACAGTTTTTCGCTTAAGAAATTCTGAGGTGGCTTAAAGTACTGCTGACGCAAATGCAAAAAATGTAGTTCTTTTGCAAAAACGTAAATGCCTTTCTCTTGCGTTATCATCCGAGACACAAATGCGCTCAACTCTCTTTGGGAGTAGGACTTGGTAAAAACATAAAGTAGATAAAACGCATTTCCGCAGTGAAAGTTTTTTTTATGCCAATCCTTCCATACTATGAAGAGTTTTTTTTAAAAAAAAAACGGTTACAATATATTATCTGTAACTTTTTCACTTTCGGCCACCAGCAAAAAATTCAAAAGGAAAATGCTAACTAAATAAATAATAACAAGAATACTTCCCAAAAAGCTCTTGATCGGAGTTCTAGAATAGATAACATTTCAGTTAATATAATCCCAGCTATTAGTAATGGATTCGGAATTTCTGTTCACCTATTCTTTTCAGCCGAAATAAAATCATTATTTAAAGGGGAAAAATAAGAATGAAAGTGAAATAAAATAAAACAATAATCATTTTAAAAATTAATAAAAACAATTTTAAAGCACACTTTAATTGCTAAATAGGAAAAAGAAATATTTTTATTTTAATTATTTTTTAATATTTATTCTTTAATTTATATTTCATTATTATAAATACTAGGGAATCTTGAAATCAATACTTTCTAAAATTCAAGATATTAAAAGAGTTTATTCTAATTGAAAACACAAAATTGGTATTTAGTGTCAGAGCTCTAGCACACTAGGAAATTAGTGAAAAACCGACCACAAAATTCGATCTTTACAAAAATGAAACAAGTTAAACAAAAGTGGGGAAAAACAAGATGATACAGTAGGAACCCGGTAATCCAGATGAATTCAGTCACCTGTACGTCCGGATTAGCGAGGTTTTTAAAAAATAACGTAAAACACTTTTTTCAAAAATTGTATGTATAAGTACTATGGTATATTTGTATGAACTAACATTGTATGGATAAATTGAATGAACATGATACAGTATGAACATGATATGTACATACATAATTACTACATATGCAAGTGAATAAACATAATCAGTGTCCAAAAAAGTCAGAGATTTTTCTTTGCGCGGCCGTTCCAATTTTTAATTCAAATGCGCGGTCTCTTAAACGTCTGAGGAGCATAATTTCCGTGTGCTTCAAAATTTTGCTCCTCAGCCCACTGTAATGAAGTGTTGAGTGCCGCCCTAGCCTCAGAATGAGAAATTTTGATGGAGTTTACAGAATCAATAAAATTAGGAAGCAAATTTTTCCACGACTTGTTGATCAGCAATGTAGACACAGATGCCCAGTTAGGAAGACTGAACACGACATCTTTTAAATTTACATTTGTCTGTGTTTTTTCCAAGTTTTCATTGTGCAGAGGATCATTGAGAATAGTCGTAAGAAGCAACTTGCGATATCCCAGCTTGATATTTTCTGATCCATGGATTGGATCAGAGCAGGATTCGGGTTTGCATCATTCTCCATGGACCGTCCGGATTACCGAGGGTTCCGGATTAGCGCGTGTCCGGATTACCGGGGTTCTACTGTATGTAATTTTTTGTTGGAAAATTTTCGGTATTTCAACATGGGGGAAAGTATTATCTATTCCTTCGAACCCGAAAATTGCGTTTTATGAAAAGATTTAACAATATTGAATGCTTAACTTTTTAAAGTGTAGTTTAGTAAAGCATCTAATTGCTTTATTCTGAATGAGTTTCAGATGAGAAAGAAAAGAAACAATTGGAAAAATCTAATCAATTTTATTTTCTAACGTTGAATGAAATTTTATTATCATCTTCATCATATCTTCAGTTTTTTAAAAAAAGAAGAAAAGAAATATGAAATCAATTCGAACGATCATGGAAAGCAACTCATCGATATTCAAATAGTGAAAATGACAAAATTGTGGAAATTATGGATTTGTAAATCTCATCTTTATTTCGAAGCTTTAATTACAAATATGTTTTGCAACATTTTGTATTTGACATCGGATGCTTCAAGTTTTTCTTATTTGTTTTTATTATTGAAGATAAATTAAAAATAAATATGAATTTTGAATGATAATTGAAAGGCGACCAATACTCCTAACATGACCTCCGCCCCATTTTTTCACAAAATATAAAGTTTATTAAGCAGCGAAAACAATACATTTTTACAGAGACATTATGTGCGACGGACAAATTGGTGCTATTTCACTATTTCTCAATAAATTAGGTTTATACAAAATGTATAGAACTATCAGGATAATTTGATTATTTTGTACCTTTATAATATTATTATCTACATAAATATTTCTCCTGTGCGGCTCCCAAAAAACGCGTTATTTAGCTATAGAATTGACAACATTTATAGCAAACAATGGATCACGTGATTTCGCGTTCAAAACTTAAACATGTTATTGAAGTTTGGAAGAAAAGATATTCTGAAATAAAAATAAATGGTTATAAACTTAACGAAAAATAATCAGTTGTCTAGAAATCGCAAAAACCTAAATTATTTGAAAGAACATTTTTTGGATAAAAGAGTGAGTGTAAATTAACATTTAAAAACTGAACATATTTTAAGTACTTATTATTATTATGTATTTGATATGTAATAAATAATAAGAATAAAGTATTTTTAATGCTGATTTTTTTTCATCTTGGCGCGCTTTTCAACGGTTGGCGCGATTATGGCAAGCTCGGAAAGAAATCTACACTGTAAAAAAAATCCCGTAAAATTTACGGTTTTAAACTGGCAGCTGGGTTGGTTGTGCAAAACCGTAAAAGTTACGAAGTAAATCCGTAGGCAAAACGGTTTTTTACCATACAGGAACAAGTTTTTCCCGTAAAAGTTACGAAGTAAATCCCTAGTCACAACGGTTTTTTACCGTATGAAATCAAGTTTTCTCCGTAAAAATTAAGTCATCGAAGTAAGTGACGTCATCGACTGAGTTGAGTTGTTTTTCTTCTTCTGTTCGAGTTGAGTTGAAATGTGCTGATGTGTATTATCAATTAGGAATATTAATTAATCAAGGCTTAGTTATTAATTTCAATTAGTTTAATTAATGTAATTTTTAATTGAACTTACTAGAACGAATTAGATGCAAGATGATGACAAAACTTCTAACTCCTCCGAGCCGGGGATCGAAACCGCGTTCATCGAAATAAAAGGCAGTTGCTCTAACCACTAGACCACCGGAGACTTCATAAAAACAAGAAAAAATAATCTATTTGAGTTTTAAAGTCACTATAGCTCTAGTGGCGCCACCTAGTGGTGTAAAAATCAACTAATGCCAGAACACGCGTTTTAAGGTTACGGAGATGGAACCCTATTAAAAACATGAAATGAATGCAATAAAATTACAGTTAAGAAAAGGGAAAGTTATCGTGCGGAAAGCAATACCGTATGACGAAAAATAGAATTTGAACTGACGGTTTTAAAACGTTTATGGCTGGAGCGAAAAACGGTGAAAAACCGTTTTGTCAACAAAACAACTTTAAACCGTCAAATATACGGATAAAGTCCGGGAAAAAAAACGGATATTTTTTACAGTGTATTAAGCTGAATCATAAATATTTTATGCTGGGATGCACAGTGCCCTCATTGTAGCGAGCGAAGTGATTAGGGTGTGCATAGCAAACCTTGGAGGATTGCTACGCATTCATTCTGATGATTGGCGAGAGTTAGTGATCAGGGAGCAGAGCTGACACCTCTGAGGGATAAAAGCCGTACAACGCGTTTGTGACGTCACGACCTGAAGGCCTTCTTCCGTTTACTACGTTACCTTTTTTGTTTAAAATGTGCAGATGCTCTGAGAATTTCCTGATGAATTCCAACATTATTTAGGTATCGAAAGATGTTCGGAGTACTTTTTATAAAAATATATAATAAAGAATCGGAGATCTATATTATGGGGTTCTGCCGATATCGGAGGTATCGGTAGAGCTCCCTAGTAGATAATAATTTATAAATAAATTTTTGGATATTTCTTGGAGATGCTAATGACAGATGGCGTGGGTTAGATTAAAAAGTTAACCAGGAAGCATAATAGTTCAGTTCTTGTATAGCTACGAATTAAAAGTGAATTTGAACTTCTTTCAATCAGATGCAAAATAACGGTTAATTACGAATGCTATAATCCTATTTACTCTTCGTTTTATGTAATATATGAAAACTTTGTTGATATTTGAGAAATATGATTGGAATTCCACATCGAAAAATGCATTTGTCATTATTTAAAACAAACTCACGCTTTGCTCAACTTAGAGATTATTAAATCTTGGAAAAGACAAAATGCATCGTTATTTGAGAATTAGGGAAATTCGCATATAAGGCAGTATTTAGTACAACGACACATCAATAAAATTTTGCTTAGATTAAATGACATTCGTCACAGATATTTTACACAAACACGTATAATTAACTGATGAAATTAAGTTTATGCAATTTATTAGTTTCACTTTAATGATTCTGAAAATGTAAGTCTTTCCAAAAGAGGAAATTTTTGGAAAAGACGAAAAGAAAATTACTTTAATGAACGAATTCGAAATGGTTAAGAGATTCTCGAATGCGATCGAAGTTTTCGATGCAGTTTTCATTTGCCAGTGGAAACAGGATCCTATTTCCGAACAAGATATATTCAAACAAGATAAATAACTGTAACTTTGACTGTCTCTGGAGGTAATGAGAGGTGCGATTATCTGAGGAAGAGGGGGGCATTCAAATGTAATGGGGGGTTGTAAGTAAAATATGAAGAATAATGACATTTGTTTGCTTTTTGTTTGTGCTGGTCTGTGACTAAGGATGGGCATAATGGGTGTGACTGAGAAATGAATTATGTTGGAATTGCAGATTTTTAATTTTGGAAACGGATGCGAATTAGGGCCCCAAAATCCATTGGATGGGATGATTCTTGGATTCAGAGGATTTAATGATTTGATTGGGAAGGTTTCGGTTGAAGTTATTTTGGTGATTAGTAGGTCATGGGTGAAGATTTAATTTTCTGGTGGATGGTTAGGATTTTTGGTGAGTTTAAATATTTTGCAGAATTTTCCCGTCTTACATCGTGTGACAATATTTTCACAGTAGTTTGACGAATAAAATTAATTCAGGAAATGTTGCCGGTGATGTAATTCCTTATTTTTCTGCTACAGAGAATTTTTGGCGAATTAATTTGCACAACTATTAAAAAATCCAAACGACCGAGAAGCTGTCTAGATTCTATGCAATTCCTACATGATTTGAATAATTTATTGTAAAAGATTGAGGTTGCTTCATTTTAATGAAATTCAACTATGAACCAATTCAGTATTAGTTACTTTTTTGTATTTTGTGGAACTTACATTTTTCGGAAACATGTAAATAATATTCATGAAGAAAATTTTTTTTATTTCTTTAGCTATCATTATTTATTTGTCGTATAGGGGATATAAAATGCTTGAAAAAATGGCTACAAATATACAAACTGAAAACAATATTCATGACTCACAGCATTGCTAGTAAACTATTGCAATAGTGCGCAAACCGTGGGTCGGAAAACATTTTTTGAGGGTCGCAAAATTCAAATTTATTTGATAATAAAAAATATAAGGCTTTTCTTCCAAAACAGTGGTTGCGACCCCTCTGGGGATCGCCAAAAATTTCACACAAAGTGAGGGAGGTCGGAAATGAAAAAAGTTTGCGCACCACTGAACTATTAGAAAGTGATGATATCACTTCTGTGATCGGTATGAAATCTCACAGTAGATTGGATTTGGTGAATATAAGGGTTGTAGTTCAATGAAATTTGATGAATTTTATCCAAAAATGTCTTTTGGAAACTTTTCATTTGCTGGTATCGGTTGCCTTTGATCTATTTGTCCAGAGCTGAGATTTCAGCAAAAACTGAGCTCTTCATTAGGATTAGGATGTAGTTATCTAAAATGACGGCACACTTGTCTCTGAACAATAAAACATCATGGACCTGAATCGAAGTGGAGCTGTTGAGCAGTAAATTAATACCGAAGTCATTCTTCCGTTTAGGTGACAGATGTGAACTTGAGAATAGATTGGGAATGTCTCCAACATGAACTCCCATTCCGGCAACACAAACTGTAGTGGTATAAATGGCTTCATTCAGATTGAATGTGAAAGGCCTTAAAAATCTGGCAAACGTGTCCATAGATCCCAGGTTTCGTATTCGCTTGCGATTATTCGTTCTACGGTGTCGAGCCGAGGCTGCGTTTTGAATTGTTCACCGTCTACGGGATGGTCTGTACGGGACGCTTTGGAAGCATAAAAGTTGTCAAACCGATAAGCAGTTTTATTCTGAAGAATTCTTTGCTATATATACAGGGTAATTTTAAAAAAACTTGGCCAAACTTTAAGGGTAAGTCAGGCATACGATAATCATCCAGAATCACATAGGAACATGGGTGCGCAAACGCCATCTGGAGGCAGCAGATGGTATTAAACATAAAACTGCGCTGGCCAAAATGCCGATATCTTTCCGAATATTAATGGCATTGAACTGGACATTTTATGTAAGTTGGCCTATATACCTTGCTTTGCAGTTGTGACAGAAAAATTACGCTACCTTTGGTGCATGCTCAATGAAAACTTATTTATTACAAATGCTTATATCTTCTTTTATTTTCAATGTATTTATTTGAAATTTTAATACGATGCTTTTCTAGAATATTTTCAAATATTTTGTAAGTTTCGTAGTATTCCAAGGAAAACTCTGTAAATTATAAGCAAAACACATGCTGAAAAATTTGGTATTTTTTAAAGAAACCTTTATATTTTCCCGAATATTCGTGCTATTTTTACGAAAATACATGTAAATATTGCGCACATTTCATAAAATAATGGATGAAAGTTGCAAACCATTATCAGCTTTTAGTGAAGCCGGGTGAGTAAAATCCCTTTTTCACTTCATCAATTTCGAGCCGGTCCTCTAAATGCCCTCGTGACGGAATCTTTAATGTAATTTTTGAGTTAAAACCTATTCTTTATATGGCCAATGTTCGAGGAAAATTCATCCTGCCTTTCGGGAGATATTCGAAAAAATTCGAAATTTGATTCTGTATCCCTCACCTAATTTTAAATTTCGTCAGGCAAAGCCAGTGCATACAGCTGCTTCACAGAAAGCTGATAATGCACATTTTTTTGAATATCTCCCGAAATGGTTTATGAATTTTCCTGGACCATATAAATAATGGGTTTGAACTCACCATTTACATTGAAGATTCGTCCATGAGGGCATATAAGGCACCGACCAGAAATTCATGAATTCGAAAAGGGATTTTGACTCATCCCGCTTTACAGAAAGTTGATAATGGTTTGCAACCGTCATATATTATTTTGTGAGATGTGCGCAATATTTACATGCATTTTCTTAGAAATAGCGCGAAAATTCGGGAAGATATAAAAGGTTTCTTTAAAAAATCCCAAATTTTTCCGCAAGGATTTTGCTTATAACTTGCATAGTTTTTCTTGGAATAACACGAAACTTACAAAATATTTGACAATATGCCAGAGAAGCATTCTTTTAAAATATCAAATAAATGCATTTAAAATAAAAGAAGATTTAAGCATTTATAGTAAATAATTTTTTACCGTGCATGCGCGGAAGGTAGCGTAATTTTTCTTTCACAACTTCAAAGCCAGATATATAGGGCAACGTGTATAAAATTTCCAGTTCAATACCGTTAATATTCAGAA
Source organism: Araneus ventricosus (assembly GCA_013235015.1). Lineage (NCBI taxonomy): Eukaryota > Metazoa > Arthropoda > Arachnida > Araneae > Araneidae > Araneus > Araneus ventricosus. The sequence goes on from BGPR01000125.1 coordinate 983,967, forward strand.
AGATATCGGCATTATGTCCAGCGCGGTTTTATGTTTAATGCCATCTGCTGCATCCAGATGGCGTTTGCGCACCCATTTTCCTATATGATTTTGGAAGCTTATCCTATGCCTGACTTACCCTTATATTTTGGCCACGTTTTTTTCAATCACCCTGTATAAATTTATTTGTACTATCCGCCTTCGGCGATCGGTTGTTCGCCCTTAATATTAATGGCCTGTGGATATGCTTGCAACTTGGGGAAATACATTGCCTAATTGGGGGTTGCAGAGGCTGAGGGACTCTGCCAAATTTTTATTGTTTGATTTCTCTAAAAAATGGAGGGTGGTGGACGGCAAGAGACCCTTGATGACGTGTCTAGGGTTCATAAGCTTCCTTATGAAATAAAAATTGTCAAAATCTGTCCAGTGGTTGGGAGACTCTGTAAAGGTTTTTCCCCGTAGAGAATGTACAACAGAATAGTTCTTTTTCGATTTCTCTCGAAAATGGGGGACGGGAGTGGGCAGGCGACCATTGATGGAATTTCTAGACGTCATAAGCTTTCATGTGAAATAAAAATGTCCGAAATCGGTCCAGTGATTGGGGCTAGGCTACTGACCCTCTGGTTTTTCCAATCATTTTAAATATATAGATCAGTTTGATATAAATGCCACCTAACAACGCTTTTCTCTGTTGGAAAAATACAAAGTTTCCGTCTCTAGATTTGGCATACAAACGCCGACCTGTCCTGACAGCTCACTTAATGTATCAAACGCAAATAAGTTTTTGGTTTTACCGCTGTAATGAGGGTCTAATGAATCTAAGGACATAAAAATCATCCGCCAAAAGTTGCGCAAAGGGTTCAAAGAGGGGTGCAACATTTTCCTGTTGGTTTTTTTATATTAGATTGTTGCTATTATATATATCTAATAAGAATAAGTAACTATAGAAAAAAAAATCTGGACAAAGATTTTTCAGAAACAAATACTGTTTTCAATTAACGGAAGGCCAAAGAATAAACTTATAAAAGTAATTATATTATTAAAACAATAATTTATGTTCCATTTCCAACAGAAAATGCATTTCTTTACTGGAAAAATAATTTGTTTATTATTAAAAAAGCGGGTTTTTATATTTGTCTTATATAATTTAAAAGACCTTATATTAGCTTACATAATTAATACAGTAAAGCACCGTTTATACGTCTTTCAAGGGACTGATGTAAAATGAAAAGAGGTATAATCGAAATTTTAAAAAGACAACATTGATCGTTACAAATTTAACGCTACTAATGCAAATTCATTTAAAAGTATTAAGTTTAAAAGTTTTTTTTTAATATAGTACTAGTATAATACTACACAGTATGGAAATCAATAATTAAATTTTAAAATTAGGCATTTATCATAAAAGTGAAGAAATCATACCTTAATTGCATATCTTGAGAACTAATTATACACATCTTATACGATTTATGTGCATGCAGGTAGGCGTTTGTTACGGATTCTACCCAGATGGCGCTTTTGTGCATCTTGTGGCAACGGCTTCCTCCGCCATTCGAGTCGATTGCGTGGCAGGCATGAAAACGGAAGGAATGGCTTGGATGGAAAGTGCCGGGTAGTCTTAATGTTGTCTTGTAAATAGTGTAAATAACTTATAATGTCATCTCTACCTATATCTATCCTTTACTCATAATAAATAATATGAAAAGGCACTCATTGGAATTTCATTTGCACCACTGAATCGCAGATGCAATAGCGTTTAATTAAAAAGCATTTTTAACGGTCTTCTGCTGTACTGATTGTCTGTGAGTATTAAGTACAGCATTAGGAATCGAATTAACTTCATTGAATGTTTTTTCATTATTCTTTTGACAAAAAGCATAAGTGCGAAGTTTTTCAATGGAGTCCATTGGAAGGTGGAATAACTTTTCATCATCGTTTAGATTTACACCAGACAACTTGTCTTCTGTTAGTGCCTGTTATGCGTTTCCCCCTATTGTAAATACCCTATTTTAATATTATCACAGCTTAATTAGCAGTTAATCAATTAATTTATTTAAATTTTATTTTTGCGTCACTTGACAGTGAATTTGATAAAAATTTGATTCCATGATATTTATAATAATGAATTATATTAATTCATCAGTTGTGAATAATTTTGAAGTCACGATATCTTTATCACAATTCAAATGCTAGAAATGAGGAATTTTTCCTATTTTAGAACGAGGGAAAACGACGTATAACTAGGCTTGCCAGATTTCTGAAATGTTCAACCGGGACACCGGAATGCCCCCCAGCGTCGCGGGTATTCAAGGGCACACATCCTTGGCGGGTTTTTAGAGTGTTTCTTAGGGTAGTTTATTCTCAATGATATGAATAAATGGTTACTGATTAGGAACCTAAACCAGGGGTAATAATAAATGACACAAGCATAAAAATTTAAACATTTTGTTTCTTACATGTTAATATTTATAAGTTACTTAAGTAAGAAGAAACACTTTGAACGAGGAATAAAAATTTGAACATTATTTACATGTACTTTTCATTGGCTGGGACATTTTTAGAAAGTCTTTTTTGTTTTTAATCGTGTTGCAAAAATCTTCACAAGCTATTCCGATATTAATTTTACATGTCATCAAGCCTTTAACCGTAGATTCCTTCATCAAACCCCTATCATCAGTCCATGCGTTGTTCATCAAAGAAAATACTCTCTCAACTGGTGCTGATGTCCCAGGTAAGCAGAAGGCATGGTCACGATTGGCGAGACAAGACGATACGATGACAATATTATTTATCAGCAGACCATCACTTTTCTATAGTTTTCACTTTTCATACAGTACAGTGAACTAAATGATAAAGTAATTATCCTAAATAATCCTTCACAGTTAATTATTTTTAGACTTTTTGGTCATCTATAATCAAATTTAATTTTTACCGGGACGTGAAGTAAACCGGCCGGAACACCGGGATTTTGTCTGAAAACCGGGACTGTCCCGGTCAAACCGGGACGTCTGGCAAGCCTACGTATAACCAAAGCTTTCCGTTGTATAAACGAAATACTTTATCATTACATTGAATAAGTGAGAATAGGGATTGTGATGAAACTACGTATAAATGTAAACGATATATAAACTAAAAACGTATAAACGATGCTTTAATGGGCGGTGACGCCGCCTCTCATGTGTAGTCCTCAATTCGAGACTTAATTCTCAAATTTTTTTCTTCAATTGGAGACAAAGCGGCTTTATAGCAAGCATACGTCTCAAACATACCTTTCTACTAAACCTAAACCTAAAACGATGCTTTACCGTATTTATATTTAAAAAAAATTAATTCTCTTTCAGTATCAGCGTATTTATTTCCTGCCGTTTATAATTTCGAATCCATATTTATTTTAAAATGAGCTTAAATAAACAAAGAAGAAACAGAAATTAAGCATCCGATAACAAAAACAAAATGCTACATATTTGGAATTAGTTTCTAAAAAGGTGAAATCTGAGAATTGAAAATTTCTGGAATTGAGTCATTTTTGCTATTTGAATATTGCTGTAGAAACTTGTTCTTTTTAGTCGCATTCTTTATCACCAGAGTTTATTGTATATTTCTTTTCCTTTTTTTTTGTTTCACTCAAACTGGAGATAAGAATGAAATTTGATTCAACTCACTAAAATAGTCGACAAGCTTACGTGGATAAAAATTATCCCGTTTTCAAACTTTTTTCCCCATCTTCTTTCTCACCATAAACCCTTATTCGAAATAAAACAATTAGATTCGTTTCTGAATTAAACTTAAAGGTGAGACGTTTAATATTATCCTTTCATAAAATACATCTTCAGGTTTGAAAGGAGCGATAATAGGTTTTTTTCTCTGTGTTAAAATATTGGATATTTTCCAAAAAGAAATGAAGAGAAGAAAAAAATTTTATTTTATTCTTATTTTTACTTTTTATGACATTTATTTTATTAAATAATAATTTCATTTTGGCAGGATTTCCTTTTCTACAGATGAACAAAAATGATAGAAATTTAGTTTGCATTATTCAAAATAAGTTGGGAATATATAAACTGAAACGCCTTATCTATTCTGAAAATTCTGTTTGGGACCTCTTTTCGAAATATTCTTGTTATTATTTATTTATCTAACATTCTACTTTTGAATTTTGCTGCTGGCTAAAATTAAGAATGTTACAGATAACAATTTGGAAGTTCATTTTTTTCTTCTTTTATAGTAACGGATTCTTTGGAGGGAATTTTTTCCCCTGCAGGAAATGCGTTTTATTTTCTGCGAGTTTTTGCCAAGTCTAATTCCCAGAGAGAACTATGTGCATTTGGATCTGAGATGATAACACAGAGAAAGGGCATTTACTCTTTTCCCATACTAATGTTTGTGTTAATATGATAATGTTTTTAGGCTGGCATTCTTTCATTCATTTAAATTGCGTAATGTAAAAGCTATTAAGCAGAGAATGTAACGGGTGATGCAATAATTATTAACTAATTAATAAGTAATCTAGTAAATGCCTCTAAAATGAAATAAACTAATGTCACTCAGTAATACTGATGTAGGGGAGACCGGGAAAGATGACTATGTTAACAATTAATCATTTTTAATAAATTCAGTTTTTGAGGTAATTTTTTTGTGCATGTATTATTAGATTGACCTTTTATTTTGTTATACCTAAATGGAGAAATATTTCTTTTAGTATAATCTAAGTTATTTTGCTATTAAAAAAAACAAAGTAAAAGTGTCATCTTGTCCTGGTACCGGGGCAAGATGACAATTATGATAAAAGTTGAATACATTTTTATTTTTAAAAAATATACGTCTGAACACAAATTAATTAAACATTCTTAAGTATTTTCTCCTTGATTAGTATGTAATGAAAGGGTTATTTTGTTTAAAATTTTAGTCTATAGTAAATTAATATAACTCAAAACAAGCGTTTTTCATTTACAAAAATTAGACACAAATTTTCCTCCTTCAGAGTCTGAGCAGCCCTCGTGCCACCATGTGTGGCATTTGCAAAACTCTATTCAATTTTCTGATGGAGGATCAACAAAGATCTCATCTGCGCTGCGTTATATTTTCTTTCGAAGATGAGCTGACGTCATAAGTTTCAGAAGTTCGGGCTTCTTAGTTTTTCTTACGAGAATCGAACTTCAATTTCTTTGTAGCAAATCTTTTTTTTTGAACCCCCGAGCCTCTTGTCTTTGTTGCTTTAAACGTTCTTCTTCCAACTTCTGCGCTTCTTTCTAAACCAGAATCTCTTTCATAGGTAAGTTCTTAAAATACTTCCTGTAAGTCTATACGCCGTACAATATGCTATGGAACAGTCTGTGGAACATGTAGCTCAAGAAAACTTTACAAAATAAATAAAAAAAATTCGTACAGACATCAGAAACGAAACAGCAAAGAGCACTTGGGGCAGGATGACGAGATCATCAACTGGCCCTTGTTATCTCTCCCCGATTATAGAAAACTATTTAGATTTTGTGGTGGGATTAAAATAGGAAAATGTGATAAGATATAAAGATATTAATAAGGTATTTATATAAAGATATTAAGATATTTATATAAATAAATAGTGATTGGGAAAATCATACTGTCTAAGCTGTTCATGCATTGAAAAGAATAACCAAATATATTAACAGTTAGCCCACGAGATCTTACGGTGAAGATTACGACACATGAGACGAAATACACGAACACCATATAACTAACAAGGAAATGGCGACAGTCAATTCGCTATGCGATTTTTTATTTTCTAGCAGTGTAGAGCGCTAGCAATATCTGTATGGTGGTAAACTAAAAGTAGTATGAACTTAAAATAAGTCATTCTTCATATTACCCGGCTCGTCAATTTGCCCTGGTTTCCTCTACCTAATTCCATAGATATGCCGTATGCCGCAATTTCTGTACATTCGATGTATTCATAAGTAAACGTGATGACATATGAACGTAATGTATGTATTGATTGATGATATATTGAAAGTAAAGTGATGATGTATAGGTTGAAATTCATTTCGCTTTGCATGTTAAATAAAACCTTAAACAGTATCATGTTACGATGTTTTGGAGTAGATATTTGAATTTCAATTTATTATTATTATTTTTATGTAATTTTGGGATTTTTGGGAACTGTATTTATGTGCGTCTGAATTTTTAGAATATATATTCTTTTAGTCTTAGTAGAATATTCCGCAATACGGAATAATTTGTATATTTTTATGTTACGATAATTACGTATAAAGAAAAATAACTTAGCGATAGATTTTAGAAAAATGGTGATAAGAACCTCCTAAGACACGGGGATTAAACATCATATTACAACAGACATCAACATCTCATTACATAGCATTAGAGACATCAAAGAGGAATTTTGCCACTTTTACAATCTATTTAATATTGCCTTGAAATTTTTTAAAAGTATTTGTAACATCTATTAGCATCTAAACATTGAATTATTGTAAAATTCTTTCCTTTCTTTCTAAATTATTGCCTCTCATATGATTTACACTAAAATATATTTTTTTCTATGAATCCCTAATAACTTAAAAATGTTTTTTTTTGGTGTATAAATTTAAGGCATTCTTTAAGAAGGACTATTAAAAAGCGTTTGATCCATAGATTGGATACATATGGTCATTCGGAGGAAAAAGAAGGAGGATCTAGAATTTTCTATATTGCGTGGCAATATCGTTCTCAGTATGTCACAATATAAACTAGCGAAAAAATTGGCTATTATTTATTAAAAATCTGCTTTGAATGCCATGACAGCCTTTTTTCTTCACGTGTTATTTATTTCATACTAATATTGCGGTGATTAATGTTTGTGACAATAAAATATGGCGCAAAAAGGGAGATCTGGAATTTTCATTATCGTATCCTGAACAATAATGGGATTTGCAGATTCACATACAGATGCTAATAACATCTTGGGTCGCAATTCCATGGATAAATACCACTGACTGTCAAAGATTGATAGTTTAGCTGATATCATTGCACTGATAGTGTTTCTGAACCTTGAGCTAAAAGTAGAGTAGTAATTGCCAAATATTGATACGCGACGTTTAAGTGTTAAATACCCACATGAAAAAAGTGAGTAGGAATGGTTTAGTTTACTCTGCTAAAAAATCAGTAAAATTTAAACAATCTAATAAAATGAACACTTAGAATAATATTAAAAAAAACAATGCAAGGCAAATACTTTTCAGCTCGGTCATATTTTAAAGTTAATTTTACTTTCTTAATTATATCATTTTCTTCTTTCACATAATTATAAAATTGGTCTCAAATCATTTTAAAATTATAACAAGAAATCAAAATTGCTTCAATTGTCTGACAACCTGTTTCTTTCAGAGTTTAGGGAGAAAACGGGACAAATAGTAATATGGGACTCAGTAGGGAAATACGGTGACAGTACCGTACATATGCGACATATGGCAACCCTAGCTATAAGCAATTATCAATATGCAGGATGATTCGCTACTAGTGCGAGAAACTTGCGGGGGGTGTAGAGGGCACAAAGACGAATCGGAATCATACAGCATTGCAGGGTCCGAAATGCCTTCGTCATGCGGTAGAGGGCGTTGAACGGAAGGTTGTGTGAACAGTGATCCCGTCGGAAGTCAGCATTTGCGAACCGGTTCCCGAAGATGAGTATTCAAACGTTGAACTGGCCGACATGCACCTCACGTGTGGAGCTACGGGCTGTAACGGGCGCACTGATCTGCGTTTATACGAGGAACTTTTCCCACGAAGCACGTGTTCCTTAGTCGTTGCGCCACTCAGTGTGTTTCCAGCATGATGGGACTCCCCCACATTACACCAATGACGCCCGCCAACACCTAAACGTTACATTTAGAAAGCATTGGATTTATCGTGATGGTCCGGTTCAGTGGCCTGCTAGATCGCCGGACCTATCATGCCTGGACTTCTGCTGTAGTCAAATGAACACATTTGTGTACCAGAACCCCGTTGATTCAGTTGAAGACGTCGTCTCTCGCATCTCAGTAGTTGCCGGAGAGATGCGAGACATGTCAGGAATCTTCCAAAATGTTAGGAGTTCCATGCAGCGCCACTGTGAAGCCTGTGTGACTGCTTCTGGTTGAAATTTCGAACACCCTCTGTAGCATGTAGCTTTTAACCAATGTAAAACTTGTCATAAAAATGATTTCTGTTACACTAACGTGTTGCTGTTTCTGTTCTTTTTCTTTGCTTCTCTTAACCGTAGCTCGCTTAGAAGGCATTTCGGACCCTGCAATGCTATGTGATTCCGAATCGTCTTTGTGCCCCCTACACCCTCTGAATGTTTGTCGCATTGGTAGCGAATCGCTCTCTATATTTAAAATAACTGGCGAAATCGAAGCACGAGTCCTCCAGCCCCAACCACTGGCTGGACCAATTTTTATTTCATATGAAAGTTTATGGACTCTAAATACCTCATCAGTAGTCGCCTGCTCCCCCCCTCGCCCTTCACATTGGAGAGATATCGGATAATAAAGCTTTGACAGAGCCCCCTCCCCCAGCCTCAGCAAATGAACTGATTCTGCCAGTTTTTTGGCCAAATTATCTCGTCAGCTTGGAAGCATGACTGCCCATTCAGAATGCTCCACTTTTATTTCCCAAGTTTAAAACAACATTTTTGCTCTGTATGCACTTCAATTAGCATGGCACCTCAAGAATATTGTAATATACCTATTGTAGGTGATGGGAACTATTTATTCAGAGCGATATCATACTGTATTTATGGGTCTGAAAAGTTTTCTAAAGAATTCGTGACAAATTTGTGCAAAATATTACAATTCAATGTCTTTTTCTTTCTATAGCCTGTTCCACTAATCTATATGCAGTATTTAAAAGTTGACCCTATATGTATATCATCATTGGTCACCTGTCCCTCACCACTTTCCCTTTTCGAGAGAAATCGAAAAAACACTACTTCACTATACATTTCCCTCCGGAGAAAAAATCTTGACTGAGTCTCCAGCTTCAACAACTGGAACGATTTCGACAATTTTTTTCACCAATTTATTTCGCCAGTTTGCAAGCATATCTAAGCAATCAAAATGCTAAACGTTTATTGTGGAGGTATAAAATAGTACTTTTTTATCAGTATGGGCTTCATTTACCTTAAGAGTGTAGGACGTAAAGTAAAATAGCTAATAGACGTGACGGAAACTTTTTATTTAGAGCGATATAATATATTTATGGATCTGAAAAGTTTTATGCAGAAATTCGTGACAAAGTTGTGCAAAATATTACAAAATAAATGTTTTCTTCTTTTTATAGCCAGTTCTACTAATCTGTATGAAGTATTTAAAACTTTATAAAATAAAGGTTGCGAGCCACGAGGAGGCTGGGTCAAAGAGGAGCAGAAGCTGCTAAAAATTTTATTTATTTTGAATCTCAGCGTATTTCCTTTAAATATAATTTATTTCACACTAATATTGTAGTGATTAATGTTTGTAAATCATGCATGAGCTGTCATATCTGTTTGACAATGTGTTTTTTATGTTGTCGTCTTTTAATCAACATGCTACTACTTTGTTCACATTTTTTATTACACCTCACTTTATGACCTGTTTTTATTTTTTTTAAAAAAAGTACTGCTGTTATCTATACTGGTTTCTTATTTAATTTTTTAAAATCATATAAATTATATTTGATGAAACGAAACATTAAATAAAATTTTCATCACCTTAAACGACCTTTGGAAAGGGGATTTTCACAAAAAAAACCCCTTCATATATACAAACGTTACTACAAATCAAACATAAAATTCACTGATAAAATTTCAAACAATTTTCAACAAATTGTTTGAAATTCACTGATGAAATTTATTTTAAGCAATTTATCAGGAACATTGTAACACCACCGAAAACATAACTAATTAAAAAGAGGAAACATCCGAAAAAGAATTATTTTCATAAACTCGTTCGAGGCAGAAGAGGAATTTCGGTGCGGTCGAAGTTTTCATTTGTCAGTGAAAACACGAACGAGCAGAAACCAGATCCCTTTCCCGAACAACTTGATATATTCAAACGAAATAAATAACCGTAACTTTGACTGCCACTGGGGGTAATGAGAGGCGCGATTATCTGCGGAAGAGGGGGTCCTTTGGGCGTAATGGAGGGTTGTAAGTGAGGAATGAAGAATAATGGCATTCGTTCATCTTTTGTTTGTGTTGATCTATGTGAAGCGAGGGCAAGGATATGTGTGACTAAAGGAATTAATTATATTCGAATTGTGTTTTTAATTTTTGGGATAGATGCGAATTAGGTTGTCGAACTCTTTCTGAGGGGTAGTTTTCGGAGTCAGAGAGTTTTCTAATTTGATTAACGATTTTGTACACTGTTGTTGTTTTGAGGATTAGCATGTCAAGGATGAAAACTTAATTATCTGGCACTGTTAGGATTTTCGGGAAGGCTTTGAAGTTTACAGGAGTTGCTGATTTTTCAAATTAGCTGGCAATTTTCGTTGCGATTTGACGAATAAATTTTATGCTGGAAATATTTGCTGCGACTGCAATTCGAAAACTTCCAATTCGACAAACGAATTTGGTGAATCACTTTAATCCAAAGATAAAAAAATAGTCTGGATTTATACTTAAAATTGTCTTGATGAGAGGAATTGATTTCAAAATGGTGACTTCATTTTCACCTGCATTTTAAATAGTAATATCATTTTCACATGCATTTTAAATAGTAATTTCATCTAGTTAAATTTAAATAGTAATTTCATTTCAATAGTACTTTAAATGGAAATTTCCTCTCCTACAGATGAACAAAGATAGTAGAAAATTAGTGTCAGTTATGGAAAGCAAGTTTAGTTTAGAGTTATTATGCGAGTACATTTTGAAATTCCTATCTGAAGCATAGAAAATAATGTCAATTTTTGTTTAAAAAGAGTTAGTGTAACTAATAAAAAATGACATTATGACAAAAACATTTATCATAAAAGCCATTAATTATTATTAAAAATCACATTTATACCGATAATAAATAAATATATATATATTGTAGTAAAATTTTGAGTGTTGTCTAGTATAGTACTGTTATTATTGACTGCAAAATTTCAAACTGATTAGTTGAAAATTAAAAAAAAATGTTTTTGAAGGTTTATTGTCGCCTTAACTAAGTTGCCTTAGCTGAATATAAAAGGTATCTTTTCAAACAGAAGTGGAGTTACAGTTACAATCGGAAACTTACAGGTAGTTTACTGGCGCTGCAACGGTTTATCAAAGTTAATATTGATATCTTCATTGCTCAGATATGTATGTTTCTATTTTTAACGTAGGGCTACGTTCCTCCAATTGGGGTCTCAGGAAGGAATTTGATTCACACGCCAAAACGCCACAAAAAGCGTTGTATGGGAGATCATCTATATCTAGGTAATTACATATGTTAAAAACGTAACTAATGTCTTATTTTAGAGATAATTGGTAACAACAGAAGTTACAAACAAATGAAAATCGGAATTGTAGTTCAGCGAGAACTGAATTGCAAAGTTGGGCAGAAATACGCATGAATCGTCGACGCGATCCTCTATATCTCGGTAACTACACGTGCTAAAAACATAACTATTGTCTTATTTTAGAGATAAAGAGTAACAACAGAAGTTACAAAAAAATTTGAAAATCGGAAAAGAGTCAAGCGAGTAAAGTAGTCCTACGCCTTTAACATTAGCGGATGTTTGAAAAAGACAGCCTCCCGTCATTTTTTTTCAATTACATGCCGCTCTTAAATTTCATTCAGAGCAGCGTCTTCAATGAGTCACATTGAAGTTCAAACAACATTTTTCTATTTTAAATAAAATTTTTATTTAAAATTCAGAAATAAAAATAGTCATACGAAAGCAAATGCATTGAAATATAGATTAATTGTGTTTTCATTCCATTTGATCAAAATACCATTACTGTAACAAGATGGCAAGACAGAACGGTGGAAATAAGCACATTGGAAAGTTTTATCTTTCCTAAAATCTCCGTTCGGGACCTGTTTCCCAAAAATTCTTTTGATTATTTATTTACCTAACGTTCTACTTTTGAATTTTTCGCTGCAGGCTAAAAGTAAGAATGTTGCAGATAAAATTTTTTTCCTTTATAGGAAAGGAATCTATGAAGGGATTGGGTTAAAAGAATCTTAACCTGTAGGAAACGCGTTTTATCTTCTATGTGTTTCCTCCAAGTCTAAATTCCCAGATAGCACTATGTACAAGGGTGTCCAAAAATAATGCACTATTTTGAAGATTCTAAAAAATTGGTGTTGATATGGATACTATGGTTCGCAATCAGTTGCTGAGATTCGTGGGACATACTATCGTCGGAACTCACATTTTACTGTGAAGATTCGGTCACGAGAGCAATTAGGGGGCCGCCAGAAATGGTTGAAGGCGAAAATGGAGTTTGACCCATACTGTTTCACAGAAAGCTGATAACGAGATGCAACTTTCATCAGTGGTTATGGTTTAATATGCATAATATTTACATGAATTTTCTTAAACACAGCACAAATATTCGGAAAGATATAAAACTTCTTAAAAAATCCGAAATTTTTCCGCATGTATTTTGCTTATAAATTGCAAAATTTCTCACCAAATCTTGCGAAACTTAGAGAATATTTGACAATATGTCAAAGAAGCGCATCAAACATAACCACTGATGAAAGTTACATCTCTTTATCAGCTTTCTGTGAAATAGTATGGGTCAAACTCCATTTTCGCCTTCATTCCTTTCTGATTACCCCCTAATTGCTCTCGTGACCGAATCTTCACAATAAAATGTGAGTTCCGACGATAGTATGTCCCACGATTCTCAGCAACTAATTGCGAACCATATATTAACTCCAATTCTTTAGCTTCTTCAAAATTGTGCATTATTTTTGGACACCGGTATATATGTGGGTCCTGGGTGATAACACGGGGGTTAACCACGTTTCCCCCAATACATATGATTGATATTTTTGTTGTATCTGGAAACTGTTATTTTGCACTATTGAATTATTTAACTTTAACACTACTGAATGCCCCAGCCATTAGAATCGTAAAGATTTCCCAACAATAAGATTGGCCAAACATTTTTCAAAAAAAGTAAGTCATATCCGTTTTAGAAAGCAATAGAAAAAAACTACATATCTAAAATCTTAGAAGACATACTCTAATAATATTTTATTTTTCTCAGGAATATTCCGCTGCAAACACCTTGATTGTCGCTTCCTTTTTATGCTGCGATAGTTATTTGTCCCAAAAGATTAAAAATAAATTTTGGGAAAACGGTGTTATAAAAACATTATCACGATACGTGGGCATTCAACTTAATTTTGTCACTTTCATTAAAATCTATGAATTACTGCCATATAATTTTTTTGAATATTTGTGAATATCTGTTGGGGCCAAACGTTGAATTGTTAAAAAAATTGAAACTTCCCTTTGTTTCTTTTAGATTGTTGCCTCTTATTTTGCTTACGCCATTTAATTTTTTTTGTTTGGAATTCCTAATACCTTCAAAAATGCTTTTTTGCTGCTTTAATAAAGACATTCTTTTAAAAAGAGCCATTAGCATTTGATTTCGTACGTGTATATTTATGACCTGTACCAATTTTCCTCGCTGAATTTGGCAATAAAAGGAAGTTCCAGAATCTTCAATAGCGTATTGCGAAACATCATGGAATTTCATGAAGTATTATGGATTTTAAAGAAGTTGTTAGTAATATCATGGATCACGATAACATTGAGAAATCAGTGTGAGTGTTCTTTCCTGAACTTTCTTGTGTTATCTATCGCGAAGAGAACTGAGTATACATTTTTGAGCAGTATATCTTCCCATTGACTGATTTTGTCAAAAATCTGATAAACATCTACAATTTAGGGATAAAATCATATGCCAAATTTTATCCATCTTTAATTAGTTAGTTCTTGACTTGCTATATTCACATGCACACGGACTTAATGAGAGACTTTCCTTAGATGAATTTGGTCCAAAATCATGCAGATCTGAATTTTTGGTGAAAAGACCACGCACGTACCAAATTTTATTCTTCTAGATTGCTTTGAGTTTTCTATTCACATACACAGTGGAACACAGAAATAATTTCCAGAAAACATTTTCCGGACTCACGGAATTCTAAAAAGGAAATTTTTATCAAAATTTTGACCTATTTTTTAAGAACTTTTACACTACTTTCTCCTTGTATACTTCGTATATGAGAAAATAACAATAAATTATATAAAATTGATAACTGGGTTGTTATTTTTGCGTTGATAGCGTTTTAGAACCAATATTGTCATAACAGAACATAATGTGCACAAGAAAATGAAGACTACGCAGATTCATAAGATGCTTAATTTATACCGCAATATCTGTATCAAATTAATTTGATACAGATATTGCAGTATAAATTAAGCGTCTTATGAATCTGCGTGGTCTTCATTTTTACACGGCATCTTATTTTGATCAAATACTGTATTTTATTGCACTTCACAATTTTTTAAAGAAAATTTTACTGTTAATTATTGCAAGATCGTTTAAAACCACATGGGATGAATTATGATGAATTTTTCATCACCTTTAAACGCCTTTGAAAAAGATTTTCACTAAAAATGATGCCAAACAAACTTAAGACCTAATCACATATTATTGATCACTGATTAAATTCTCTTCTCACAGTTTAACAAGAACATTGTAACACCTTCTAAAACATAACTCATTCTAAAAGAGGAAATATTAGGAAAAGAAGCATTTTAATTATTTTAATAAAAGCTCTCGAGACAGCAGAGAAATTTCGGTGCGGTCGAAGCTTTCGTTTGTCAGTGAAAACACGAACGAGCAGAAACCAGATCCCTTTTCCCGAACAACTTGATATATTCGAACGAAATAAATAACTGTAACTTTGACTGCCTCTGAGGGTAATGAGAGGCGCGATTATCTGCGGAAGAGGGGTCCTCTGCGTGTAACGGAGGGTTGTAAGTGAGGAATGAAGAATAATGACATTCGTTCGCCTTTTGTTTGTGCTGATGCGAGGGCAAGGCTGAGTGCGACGGAGGAATGAATCATATCTCAGGCTGTAAGTTTTTAATTTTTGGTATGGATGCGAATTAGAGTGTCGAAGTCTTTTGTAGGGTTGGTTTTGGGAGTTAGAGAATTTTCTAATTTGATTAAAGATTTCTTCCGCTGCTGTTGTTTTAGGGATTATTTGTTGCATGTCAAAGGTGAAGACTTAATTATCTAGTATGGCTAAGATTTTCGTAAAGTCTTTGTAATTTTGGAGGATTTGCTGACTCTTCCAATTATCTGGAAATTTATTTCATTTCGATCTGGTGAACTAATTGAATACTGGAAATATTTGTTCTAAATGCAATAAGAAAACTTTCATTTTGACAAACGTATTTGGTGAAATACTTCAATCCAAAGATAAAAAATAGTTTGGATTTGTACTTAAAATTTTCGTCATGTGAGTGAATGATTTCAAAATATCTAACAAGTTGCATTTCAATAAAATTCAACTTCATACAGATTGAACATCAGCTGATGTTCAGCTATGTGATATTTCTTTAATTTCATTTTAACAGGATTTTCTTTCCTGTAGATAAAGACAAATATAGAAATTTAGTTTCCGTTACGAGAAACAAGCTGGAAATATACAAACCGTAAAATTTTATTTATTTTGAAAGCTCTGTTCGGGATATATTTTTGGAATAATATTTTTATCATTTATTTACCTAGTATTCTGCTTTTGAATTTTTCCGCTGCTGGCTAAAAGTATGAACGTTACAGATAAAAATTTGGAAAACTGATTTTTTCCCTTCCTTTGTAATAACGGCATCAATGAAGGGATTGGGTTAAAAAAAATTTCCCTTCAAGAAATGCCTTTTATCTTCTTTGTGCTTTTGCCAAATCCGTGCAAAGGACTGTGGGTACTTGAATTTTAAATGATAACACCGGGAAGGAGCATGCAGGTTCTCCCCATCGTTGAAATGTATTGTTACGAATCTGTAGATAACAGTTCCCTGCTATATTAGACTTATTGAAAGACAGAAGGATTTACAGGGTTATTATTGGATGGAGGCAAATGACCCCGAACTTGGCGGCCATTTTGGTGACAAAATGAAGGTTTACGAATATTCAAGAATTATTGTCCAATCTTTACTAGGAAAGGAGTTATGGAGAATCTTCCAGAGATTTCAATGTGACTTCAAATAATTTCGGAAAATGTATAAATACCGAGCTACTCAAACGAGTAATCAATCATCTCTTTGGAGTTCTGTTTGCAGTGCGAATTGGTCAGCTATTAGACGCTGAGCGTTATTGATAGTGCTGTTGCTGTTATCATTAGTGATTTGCTGTCCGCTTCTGTTGTTAATTTGTACAAGTTCTGTTCTCCTTGCTACCTGTGCTTCGCGTTTTCTGGAATATTCGTGTAATAAAGCGTCGTTCTCCATTATCCTGCTTGTTGGACTGTTTTCACCGTACACCCGCTAGACGATTTTTGTAACAATATATTCTACCTAAACGTTGAATAGGTAAAAAAACTGTTGAAAATACTATTTATTTCTATTAAATTGTTGCCTCTCAATTTGTTTGCATAATTTTTTTCTGAGAACTGTTGCTACCTTTAAAAATGTTTTTTTGCTGTGTAAATAAAGATATTCATTCAAGAAGGGTTATTAGTATTTTATTCAGTATTTGCGCATTTACGACCATTTCGAATACTTCTCATTAAATTTGGTGACAAAAGAAAGTTCTAGATTTCATTACCATTCCATTGTAAAACATTACGGAATTTAACGAAATATTATGGTTTTTAAAAGATGATTGTAATATCTTGAGTCATAATATCATGGATAGATCCGAGGGGGTGTTATGTCCATGTACTTTCTCGTATTGTTTCACTATATGGCGCATTTCATGTTTAGCTTCATAGTGTAGCGAAGAGTATAGAGTATGCATTTTTGAACAATGTTTCTTCCCATTGACTGAGTTTGTCTAAAATGTGATAAACATGTAAACGTAAACATGTACAATATTGGTGATAAAACCATACGCTATATTTCATCCATATATTTCGTTGTGTTTTCGAGTTATCAAATTCGTATGCACACGGACGAACAGACAGACTTGCCATGGACAGACATGATCGAAGCTTGATGCAGATCTAAAATTTTGGCGTTAAGACAATTTGAAAAAAAAATCAATCTCATGGAGTTCTAGAATGCGAACATTCATTAAAATTTCAGGACGAATTTTTTTAACGATTACATTGCTTTCTCTTCGTATTGTTACGAGAATTGTCCGGTAGGTATACGATGAAAGAAGTCCAACAAGCCATATAATGGAGAACGACGCTCTAATCTGTGAATATTCCAGAAAACTAGACGCACAGGTAACAAGAAACGCAGCAATTATAGAGATTAACAACCCAAGAAAACGGCAAAACACTAATAGTAATAGAAACAGAAATTTCAATAGCGACTAATAATTGAATAATTCGCACTGCGAACAGAACTACAAAGAGATTATTGAAAAGAAGTTCACTCGTTTCAACACCTCCGGGTATTTATAGCTTTCCCACAGGGTGTGGCGCCATATAGAATTATCTCGCAGGTTCTCCATAGTTCCGTTCGGAGTAGAGTTAGAGCCATAATTATTGTATTTTCTAAAACTTCATCCTGTCACCAAAGTTACTAACTTTGTTGGCAAGGTCGGAAGTCATTGGCTTCCATTACCGAATCTCTGTAAATATCCCTTTCCTACCATAAGATTAACATGGCAGGAAAACAACATTACAGATTCTTAACAGTATTCTTTGCATATGAAAAGGAAAAAATAGTTATATGAAATAGAAGGCCTAGTTGATATCTTTGCGTTAATAGTATTTTTGAACATAGCGATATAAGCATCACTGAACAGGTTGGAATTCATTTGCATATAAATACCGCTGGGATTAAATTCTGTAAATTAGGCATGCAAGACTATTACATAAGTTTGCGACGTCACCGTTTTTAAACGACATCCTACTTTGTTCAAATTCTTTTTTATTACACCTCATTAACAATATCTTCAAAGAATTTTTATAAATAATAACTGTCTTATAAATTATTTAAATACACTGTTATGCAAGGATTATTTAAAACCACATGCGATGGTTTACATTTAACTGAAATTTTCCTCATCTTGAACAACCTTCGAAAAAGATTTTCACTAAAAATGATGCTAAACAAACTTAAATCCTAACCACGTATAAATCACTGATAAAATTCATTTAAAACAATTGATCAAGAACATTGTAACATAAAGAAAAAAATTGAGTTATTTTTGATGAACGTGTTCGAGGCAGCAGAGAAATTTCGGTGCGGTCGAAGCTTTCATTTGTCAATGAAAACACGAACGAGCAGAAACCAGATCCCTTTCCCGAACAATTGATATATTCGAATAAAATAAATAACTGTAACTTTGACTGCCTCTGGGGTAATGAGAGGCGCGATTAGCTGCGGAAGAGGGGTCCTCTGCGTGTAATGGAGGGTTGTAAGTGAGGAATGAAGAATAATGACATTCGTTCGCCTTTTGTTTGTGCTGATTTGTGTGAAGCGAGGGCAAGGCTGTGTGTGACTGAGGAATGAATTATATTCGAAATCTGAGTTTTTAATTTTTGGGCTGGATGCGAATTAGGGTGTCGAACTCTTTTGTAGGGTTGGTTTTGGGAGTTGGAGAATTTTCTAATTTGATTAGCGACTTTTCCTCCGCTGTTTTTATTTTGGAGATTAGCATGTCAAGGGTGAAGACTTAATTATCTGGTACGGTTAGGATTTTCGGGACGGCTTTGAAGTTTGTACTATTTGGTGATTTTCCAAATTGTCTGGCAATGGTTTCGATGCGATTTTGTGAACAAATTGAATGCTGGTAAAATTTGCTGTGACGTCAATTCGAAAACTTCCGATTGTGTGAAATATTTCAATCCAAAGATAAAAATAAATACAAAAATTTCCGTGATACGAGTGATTAATTTCAAAATATCAAACAAGTTATATATCAATAAAATTCGACATCACAGAAGCTGAACATTTTGTTGTCTCTGACAGATGAACAAAAATGACTGAAATTTAGTTTCAGCAATTGAAACAAGTTGAAAATATGCAAATTGATAAGTTATACTATTCTGAAAACAGTGTTCTGGGCCTCTTTTTCGAAGTATTCTTTATTTTTTAATCTAATATTCTACTTTTGAACTTTTCGCTGATGGTTAAAAGCAAGAATGTAACAGATAACATTTTAGAAGACTGATTCGTTTTTGTTCCTTTATAGTAACGGCATCTGTGAAGGGATTGGGTTAAAAAAGTTTTTCTCTTGCAGGTAATGCCTTTTATCTCTCACTCATTTTGTCAAGTCTAATTCCTAGACAGAACTGTGTACATAGAGGTGTACACTGTTCTGTCACATAGAGGTTGGAACATGTACGTGTCACCTCTCTTCCGTACTAATGTTTGTTTCTTTTGTTCCGTCTGGAAACTGTGTTTATGTGCATCTGAATTCTTAGAAGACATAATCTTTTTTTCGTCAGAAATATTCTGCGGTAAACACGTTAATTGTCTCTTCATTTTCTGCTGTGATGGTTATTGGGAATAAAAGATTAAATATAAATTTTGGATAAAAAAGTGTTACAAACAAGCAAGGTTATTCCAGCGACTGAGTGGCAAAATAATTCTAAGGCTGGACAGAAATTGTTCTTTTACTCATTCGAATTTCAATTATGTCTGAAACCAATGAAGGGACGATGATACAGTACTGATCTTACATTCAATGTTTAGATCTACATTCATCGAACCAATTCATAAAAAAAAGTTGGAACTTGAATTTGCACTGTTCTTCTTCTCACCTATTCAATTATATAAAACAAAATTGTAAGCAGGTAAATGACAGTATACAGAATGTTTTTGTCCCTCAACTCCGACCCGCAACGGTTTCGCGGTTTCGGTTGCGGCCGGCGCATTCCAACACCTCTGGCTCGCCGTGGCCAGTTTTAAAATTTTAGTTTTCCGATTTATTATTTTAAAATGTTTTGTGTTTACCCTGACAAATTTTATAGAACTATCCTCATTTCCATGTGTTGCCTCTGGATTTTATTCTTTGCTAATTCCCAGATTTTTCCGATACGAGGGTGGGTTGTATGCTAACTTCTTCCCACTTGCGTGGGATGGGTTCTGTACATTCGCAGGTTTTTTTTTCTCCCAGCGTGTGTGGGTTAAGATATTGTACTCCCAGCTCTCGTGTGCTTTCGAACACTGCCACTGTTCGGGCAATACATGTAGCTTTTTTAAAAAATTGATTTTAATATAACCTGTCCGTGGGACTGGGATGGCCCGGCGAATCTTCCCGTGCTGGTGGGGCGGCATTTTCCCCACTGGTTCCTTACTGGCTTTACACTCTTTTTGGGTAGGCCGGCCCAGTGTGGGTATAAACGAAAAGGTTTTTGTCCCAATGAAATATCCTTCGTGAAGTACTTTTAACAAAAAAAGAGGGAACCAACGAAACAGAATTCACTGATGACACTAATTTCAAACCAGGTATTGCGAAAGTTATAACGACAACGAAAATATAACTTATTCCAAATGAGTAAATATTCCGAAATGAAGATAAGAAATTATTTAAATTAATGCGTTCGAGACGACAGAGAAATTTCGATGCGGTCGAAGTTTTCATTTGCCTGAGGATTTCCGAACAAGATATATTTCAACAAAATAGATTACTGTAACTATGACTGTCGCTGGGTGTAACGAAAGACTCGATTATCTGTGGAAGAGGGAGCATTCGTGTGTAATGGGAGTTGTAAGTGAGGAATGAAGAATAATGGCATTCTTTCGCCTTTTGTTTGTTGTAATCAGTGATGAAGGGAAGGCAGCATTGACTGTAACTGAAGAATGAATTATATCCGAACTTTAATTTTTCCTTTTTTCGGGAGGCTATGCGATTGAGGGTGAATAACTTTTCAAATGGGGTGGTACTTGGAGGAGGAGAATTTTCTAATGTGATTAGCGGTTGATGTCGTTTTGGAGATTAGTTTGCAACGGATGAGGTTTAGCTTCCTGGATTGTTTAGTCTTTCAGAGGGTGCCTAAATGTCGAATAATTCGTTGACTTTCCAAATCGTTCGAAAATAGTTTCCTCGTCGTTCGGCAAAAAATTTATTGTTGGAAATGTTCGCAATGATGTATTTCCAATATTTTCTTCTCTTAACAATTATCCTGTGAACAATATGTTTATATCAAAGATGTAGTTTTTAATCATATCGAAACCATTCATTCAAAAAAATAATTCCAGTTTAATATTCTTCATTTTTTACGCAACTGCTTGGAAGCAACATGTTTGCTGATAATAAACATATTTTCGTAGAAGAAAAAAAGCAAAAAAAAAAAATATATATATATTTCTGCTTCAAGAGTTTTGAACCAATGGCTTAGCGAGGTTTGGTGCTGCCTGGGCTATGATCCCCCCCCAGTCATCATCAGTGGCATGGAAAACATAAATATCTACACGAATATGTTATTATTTTTCTCCCCCTCTTCGTATTTGGCTTAATAAGAAACGTAAATGCACTGACGTCTGCTTTGGCTCCTTGGCTCTCCCTAAAGCTGGACCTTCACCATAAGGTTGTTCTCATCCATTTGGATGGCTTCTTAGCAGACCGTTTCCATTTACAGCCCATAAAATTTAGTGTCTCATTCGCAGGTCAGACCGTGCCAACAGTCAGCTCATCACCTAAGGACAATCCGATTCCTAGGCTACTACGCCTCCCCCTCTTTTAAAACTGCTCTCCCAGCACTGATTTCCCCAGACTGACTCCCCTCCCCCATTTTATGACTTTCGCTTTTGTGAGAGAGTCTCAGTCGCCCTAACCCACTATCGTATTTCAGTTTTATAGCATCCAAACCGGATGGAAATCCAACTTTTACCTGGTCCATTTCTCATCGGATTCTTACATTGACGAAAGGTTTTGGCATGCTGTGTCCCAAAATAAAAATAGCGGAGAGGCCTAGTGGCGAATGTCCTGTCTAAGGCTGGATATTCCGCTCTACGGCAAAACCGGTCGTCAGTGCGAAAAACCGATGAAAATTAGAAAGGCTTGGTCGAAAGTTTAGATTTTGTACCTCTCTGGATATCCAGGCTCTCCACGTGGACTGCAGGGTCATAAATGCTGAAATGCGACCGGTGTAGATACATGGGGAGGATGCTATCTCGCTCTAGAGGAAAGTGGAACAGGCTGAAGAAGTATCGGAGTGCCCGTAGTTGATGGGTTTGCAGTTTGCGGGGAACGGTCCGTGAATAGTCTACCTAAATGAATGAGCTGAAAAATGGAATGGTGTAGAGTGCTACTACGCCATTTACGTGGAGTGGAGTGATCGCGAATGATGGCGTCCGGGGTGTCTAAATCGCTCTTCTTGTTCTTCCCCCTACAGCGTAGCTACGCCGCTGTATTAATCGAAACGCAATAAATGACCTACCTTGAGTATAGTCTTGTCGGTATTTTCCTTTTTATTACAACTGAAACAAACGGCCTTCGACTTCTACTAAGTTAATTCAGCTCTAATGCAGAATATTTAACATCTCACACTAACAACAAAAATTTTGGACTAACGAAAATTGTTAAGTGCGTTTTTTGGGATGCATGTTCGTTGCTAAGTGAAACGAAATCCAATTTACATTTAACCGTTGTTGGACTGTTCTATGCATTTAAGTTTTCAACATTAGTTTTAAAATCATCTGCATATGTTTAAACTTTGCTGTAATACTATCTTTCTATCTTTTAAAATATTATTTATTTATTTATTTTGCAATATACTATGTTTACGTTTAAAATATTCGAATAAGATTTATTTTTTAACTATTTCATGTCTCTATATTATAACTTTTCTTGATGTTTTTCTTTTATCAGTAATATTTTTATGAATGACTTTATTTCACAATAAAAAGTTTATTGTTGAAGACTTTATTACGATCATTCCGAATAAAGTATTCAAAACCTTTTCAATGAATCCGTTTGTTTTCAAAACTAATGCAATAGTTTTTGACATTTCGGTTGTACGAATTGATAAAAGAAGGATATTCATGTAAAGATGATATGCATGACGTTTAGAATTGGTGCAACCCGGTTATAAGGCACACTCTGTGTTAATGGGATTTCATGTAACTAAAGTAAGAATAAAATCTGCTTTGTGGGAGTTGTCACAATCATTTTTAGTACGATTATAATCATGCAAAACTACGAACTATATTCAAAAAGTTGCACACAAAAATATGTTTAGATTAAAAAGTTAATAGACACCGAAACTAAGTTACTGAAAAGAATGGCTGAAAACTCCATGAGTTACAAATGATGAAAACTATTGTTATTCGTTGAATACTATAATGGATCACTTATATTTGCCGGTTCTATGTAGTTTTCACAGTTATATAGTCTTATCCTGCGAAAATAAGAATTATATTCAAAAAGTTGCACGCAGAAATATATTTTTATTAAAAAGTTAATAGATATCGAAACTGATCTACTAGTAAGAATGGAGGTGAACTCCGATTAGTTACAAATGATGAAAGCTTTTGTTATCCGTTCAATACTATAAAAAGACGATTACATTTTCCTGTTACAAATTTTTTTTAGTAGTTTTCACAGTTATATAGTTATCAGTTATCTAATCTAATCTAATCTTATCTTGTCTAATGAGTATTCTTTTCAAGAAAAGAGAAACAGTTTTACATTCTTGAGTTTACCAAGTTGTTGAAAAATTTTAAAACATGTTTGAAGAGGAAAAGCGCATTTTTACTTATTAAAAAACATTTGTGTTCAATAATGGAAATAAGTTATCAAATTTTAAGTTTTAAAACTCGCAGTTCAATAAGCAAGTTGATTTGTAAAAGTTAAAGATATAAATTAGTGAGAGTAATATAGATATAGATTAGTGAGATAAGAGTAATATATTGAGACTGCATCAGTAACCCTTCTTCATAACAAAATACAGCCTTCAATATCTAAAATGAAATTTCATAAATCAAATATTTAATTCTGCATAAATGAAGCTTATGAAATTTGAAATTTATTTCTTCATAAGGAATATACTATATATATAATAACCGATATTTAGAATTCAAGCATAAATCACGAAGGAATAAAAAGACCTTATATCATGCGTGTTGAGCTACCATTGTACAGAGGCTCATACGTATCATGCAAATGGTAGCATTTTAATTCAGTATCATAGTAAATATTTTATTGAAACAATGCTAAATCATTTTTGCGACATGAAATCGAACTGAAACAATTTTGAGATGATTAATCACCGTAGATATTTCGACATAGCTTTCGTGCCTGCACACATTAATAACGTACTTCGATAAATTTTCATCATGTATTTGGCAAAGTTATAGATAAACTTTCGTAAAGTCTGCTTATTTTGTTTGAGTGTGTTTGCTGCAGTCGGATTCTTCTAGAATCGTTTCTTCTCTGTTCCCAACCAGCAAATACAGGATCAGAATCCATAAGAATGATTAGAAGAAGGTCAGAAAGTTTTTTGGAACGGGTTTATTTACCGGTTTTGATTCTTTTCCATGCTATTGGCATGGATACACTACCTTGTCCAAAATTCTGCGGGAAGCAAAAGCTTTGCAAATTTGTCTGGAATTCTCCGAGGTACATCTTCAATTTTGTTTTACTGTTTGTTCTAGTGGCACAGATTGCTCTGGTAATTTTGATGCCTCTCAAAAAAAGGGAGTTAACATGTCTTATCATTATTGTACTTCAAATATCTGCCCATAATTTTATGCTCCGGTCTCAGGAATGTATACGGGGATTGCTGAAAAAGATATCAGAGATACTGAAGATTCTGAATTCCCACAACCCAAGAAAAGTATTCCAAAATCCAATTAATGCTTATTGTCTCCTTAGCATTGTTTCTTCAATTAGTTTTATAGCAGTATACTTAATTTCTAACACGAGAATTCAAATCCATCGATATATCCGCCATACAAAGGACATTTCCGAAGAATACAAGGAATTCTGCGTATTTCTCTTGGAAATAAGGAATGTATTAACTGTTTCCTTGTTATTGGGTCTTAGCGTTTCATTCAGCGGTTATTATGGTTTCATTTGTTACCATACTTCTTTATTGCTCTCAGAATTCAGTTCAAAATCAATTAATTTAATAGTCAAAAGTGATTATGAAACCATACTGAAAATTTATCTTGAAATTTCTCAAGTTGTCGTTTCTATAGATGATTTTCTTTCCTATCCAACGTTCGTCAACGTATTAGCGGACATCGCAGGACTCTTTTGGGCCTGCTATGTAATCATCTTCGACTCAAAAGACGACTATCTATTTTACTTGTATTTCGTGGCAGCCGCATTCACTTACATTTTGTGGCTTTTGATGGTGATGTTGCCAGCAGCTTCAGTTAATAAAGCCATCGAAGTTGCAAGAAACTTCGTGCTTTCACTACCAGGATGGTTCCCGCATCATCAGAACGTGTTAAAAAAGTGCATTAAAATGAAAATTAAGCACAAGAAGGTGTCACTGACTTTGTGGAAGATTTACAAAATTGATCACTCTCTTTTAATTAGCTCTATGGGCACTCTTGTAACTTATGGAATTATTGTCGGAACTCTGGGCGCAGTTCAAAGTTGAGCGAATGCTTCTGTGAATGAAACAACAGCACTCTGAAGATCTATCTTGAAATTTCTCAAGTTATCCTTTCTACAACTGATTTTCTCTCTCATCCAACTTTCATCAACGTATTAGCGGACGTTTGAACCTGCCATGTAATCAATCATCTTCGACTCAAAGGACGACTTTCTATTTTACTTGTATTTAACGTGGCAGCCGCATTCACTTACGCTTTGTGGCTTCTGATGGTAATATTTCCAGAGGCGTTAGTCAAAAAAGCCATCGAAGTTGCAAGAAACTTCGTGCTTTCACTACCAGGATGGTTCCCGCATCATCAGAACGTGTTAAAAAGTGCATTAAAATGAAGATTAAGCACAAGAAGGTGTCACTGACTTTGTGGAAGATTTACAAAATTGATCATTCTCTTTTAATTAGCTCTATGGGCACTCTTGTAACTTATGGAATTATTGTCGGAACTCTGGGCGCAGTTCATAGTTGAGCGAATGCTTCTGTGAATGAAACAACAGCACTCTGAAGATCTATTTTGAAATTTCTCAAGTTATCCTTTCTACAACTGATTTTCTCTCTCATCCAACTTTCATCAACGTATTAGCGGACGTTTGAACTTGCCATGTAATAAATCATCTTCGACTCAAAGGACGACTTTCGATTTTACTTGTATTTAACGTGGCAGCCGCATTCACTTACGCTTTGTGGCTTCTGATGGTAATATTTCCAGAAGCGTCAGTCAATAAAGCCATCGAAGTTGCAAGAAACTTCGTGCTTTCACTACCAGGATGGTTTCCGCATCATCAGAAGCTGTTAAAAAGTGCATTAAAATTAAACTTAAGCACAAAAAGGAGTCACTGACTTTGTGGAAGATTACAAAATTGATAATTCTCTTTTAATTAGCTCTATAGGCGCACTTGTAAGGTATGAAATTAATGTCGGAACTCTGGGCGCACTTCAAATTTCAGCGAATGCTCTTGTGGATGAAACGGCAGTGAGCTGAAAATAATTTGCCGAAATCTATCTTCAAATTTCTGAAGTTATCATTTTGTCAAATGATTTCCTGTCTTATCCAACTTTCATCAATTTGTTAGCGGACATGTGTGAACTGTTTTGGACCTGCTATGTAATCTTTTTCGATTCAAAGGACGGCTATATATTCTACTTGCATTTAACGTGTCAGCCGCATTCACTTACGTTTTGTGGCTTCTGATGGTAATTTTGCCAGCTTCTTCAGTCAATAAACCCATCGAAGTTGCAAGGAAGGATGGTTCCCGCATCATCAGAAGGTATTAAAAAAGTGCATTAAAATTCAAATTAAGCAGAAGAAGCTGTCACTGGCTTTGTGAAAAATTTATAAAATCGACTAATTCTTATTAGCTATGTGGGCACTCTTGTAAGTTATGGAATTCTTGTCGGAACTTTGAGTACAGTTCAAAATTCTGTAAATTTTCCTGCGAAACAACAACAGGCAGAAGATGATATGCTTTCTCAGTGATGAAAACAGATCCTTATTACAAAGGTATTTTTGAGAAACCCCGTTCGCTCATCTGTTGAGAATAACCGTTCTTCTGAGTGAAAACAAGCCGTCAGTTTCTTTTACTGCAATAAAATGACCAAAAGTTTTGTTACGTTAACCCTATGACTGTGTAAAATTTTAAGTCACTATTTAGATGCAAACGTGATCAAATACCGTTGAGCAAAGCGAGTTGATATTTATATGCAAAGTTTTATTAGTATAATATCATCCAACACTCTAAAAGTACTAGTAAACACATTAGACTGTGCAAATTGCAGGATGCAGCAGAAAATAAACTTGCTTCCAACCCGCGAAAATCGCGGGATACGCAATCAGAGGGTTAACGGTCCCTTTTAATGCTTCATCACGGTTATTTTGGAAAGGACCTCGCATTTTTGTACCGTGATCAGATGGTGAGAAGGACACCTAACCAGCATGCTCCTCTCCAAGCAACGTCAGTGGGAGGATGTTTGACCTTCTGAAAATTCATTGCGCAGCGCATCAAGCCCGTAAGTATGCCAAATCTCTCGCGGGGCCGGTTTTCGAACCCATACCCATCTAGTCCCTAAATCGAGATTCTTCTAGTTAAAAGTTGAACATATTTATAATGTATTTTAGACAAACACCCATTGTTACAGAAATAAAAATATCAAATCTAACATTTTCAAAGCAACCTCAAACCCAAACACTTAAATGAAGCCTTTAATTGTTTATGGGAGTCTAGAGAAGAGGAGTGCTGGACATCAAGTTGGTATGCCGAAATTTCGGGCAACCTTATATAACGCAAGCAGCAAACTCAACTTGTAAATATAAATAATGTTATTTTTAGTGTTTAGAAAATTTAAGCACATAATGCAAAACCGTTTTGTCCAATATTATTATATTAAATATTGCTTTTAATATCTTTGTTTCCTTCCACCCTGATTGATTTTTATACATCCTACCCCTTTCTTTGTTTTATTTATTTATTTTTCTCAATTAATGCATTTGTATATATTTTCATTCCCTTTCTTTTACACTCCTCTTATATACTTTTGCAAAATATTAATTCCTTGATTATTGGAATTTTGGCTTTCAATTCTTGATGTAATTCAGTTTGATTTTATTTGTTTATAATTTTTTTTTATTTTTTTTACTCCATCTTATCTACTTCATTTAATTATTTTGCATTTTTTTTTGTTTGGTTTTAGTACTTATCTTAATTTTCTTCCTTACTTATGTTCTATTTTTTTTGTAAGAAATTGTTTTCGCTTTTAATTCTTAGTGGAATTCAGTGTGAAATTTTTGTTTATTGTTATTATTATTATCATTATTATTATTACTATTATTTAAATTAATCTTTAATCTTCATTTAATTATTTTACATTTTTGTTGTTTCTTTTCAATATTTCTTTTAATTTTTTTCCTTACTTATATTTTATTTTTTTGTAAGCAATTGTTTTTCAATGCCAATTGTTTTATATCTTTACTTCTGTAAGCATGGTGTTAAACATTTATGGTGCACGAGGAGTATCTTATGTTCAATAACAAATAAATAAATAAATATGCAATACAGTTCATAATTTTGGTAAAATAGCAACGATAGTAATGCATTTTAATGTGTTATAACAAAATCTTCATTGATGAAGCATTATACTAGAAGTCAAACTGGTATGCTAGAATTAAATTAGTCTTTTACAAACAAAACAGAAAACTATTCTGCTGCAATATTTCAGACTAACGGGAGACAACCGTGAGAAAATAACAACGATAACAATGTCGGCTTATAAAGAAGGAACTCGACAGAACAGTGGATTTCAGCACAATGGAGACTTTGACAATTGCCATATCCATGGCATCGTAATTCATTTGAAAAAATATAGACTCCACAAGAGAAGCAAGTCAAAGAAAAAGGCTCAACATCGAAACTGCGCTACCGTAAGTCAAAAATGTGGATAAAATTCCCCGGAAAGAGGATTTATGTCAACTTGCAAACATCTTTAGTGAAAGAAAATGACAAATCCTTTCTCTAAGACAAGAGGTGGAAAGCGATTGATGTGTAGGAATGTAACAAGAGATTTTTCATGTCAGCAGCGATTCATTTTTAACAACACGTTCCCGGGAATCTTAAGCAAGCGGATATCTCAATTGATTGAAACAGACAGTTACCGAGGTTGAACTTTTAGAAGAAACCTCACCATGCACTCAACCAAGAGATAGTTTTTAAAAACGATTCGCGAGTCAAGTTTATTTTTTAACCCGAAGAAAGATTCCCAGTTATTGACAGGCAGACTTAGGGGTTAGTTTTCTACCCGGAAAGGTATAATTCACTGTGTGGGAAAAGGTGGTTTGTTTCAGAGGGGGTTGCACTGTGGGCAATCGATCACTTTGGTGGGTGTTTGTTATTTGAGTACTTTCCGCTATAAGAGGCTGTGGGAAAAAGTTGAGAGTTGAGAAGAATTTGGATTGTAAAATGCGGTTTTGGGACAACTTCTATTGATTGAAAGTTAAGGTTAAAAGGTGAATTAATATCTTTCAATCGTGAAGCAAACTTTGTTCAATGAAACTGTTTAATAGCGCACTGGACTGACAAAAAATTATTAATAGAAAATTCTTGATTCATTTAAACCGGTTATTTTTTTAAATCCAAAAACCGGGTCTGAAGATAGGCTTGATTTTAGGTTCGACTAACCTAAAATTTACCAAATTATAAAGCTATGAATTTCATCATCTTAGACCAATCACCGACAACCGCTTCCTCGAGGCGTCTGTTGGTTGGCCGATTACTGAAAGAGTCTTTATGAACAGATAAATATTGGCCAATGGATTGATTTCCTGCAAAAACAACACTAATAAAAAATTATGTCTGCAAACGGCGTCTGTTTTTTGTAGCCAAAAAATATTTATCCTTATTCGGAAATTCTGTGGCGTCCGAAATATTACTATCTACATTGAATGATGTTGTTTCCGATCAGAAGTGTGGACTCGCATATCAACACATTGCTGAAAGAGTCTTTATGAGCAGATTATATGAGAAATATCTCCCAATGAATTAATTTCTTGTGACAACAATGTTAATAAACACTTTTGACTATAATACTTACTTATGGCAATAATTACTCATTTATTATTATTACATATTGTATTAATTACTTATTTATAATCATTATTTATTACATTAATTAACTATTGTATTAATACTTACTTATTGTATATTATTATTGTAGTATGGGTGCCTAGGTCCCATGTGTAGTGTAGTTTCGTAAACAGGTGAGGACGCAGTTCTGCTATTAAAGAAATTTAATGATGACAGCACAAACATTTAGGACGGCACAAACATTTAAATAGAATAAGATAAAGGTGAAAGAATTAGAGGGCGGCCACTGCCCTGTACATCAAGTCATCGCCGACAGTTCTGGTGTTGAGTTCCATCGTTCGCCATTACACACACAACAATGTCTGTCTCTTAACCGCCATACCTAACGTGAACACAATAACTCGTAGATAGATAAATGAAATTTGGTTATGATTTTTTTTGCTAGAATTGTAGATTTATATAAAATTTAAAAACAAATCCTTCAACAGGTTGACTGTCTGCCGATTTGTCTACGAATGCGTATTGAACGCGATAATTCAAAAACGCAACAAACTAGATGAGAGAATCCTCTCGCCAGTTCAGGAACTTTTTTATAAAGTTTTTACAGAATTTGATAAAATCAGAATTATAATGCGGCAATGAGTAAGTGAAACATATTATGAATTCGTATTAACACTCCCTTATTCTCTAAATCAAACAGATTACGTTAATCCGGTTTTCTGCTGATTTATTCTACTTTCAACGCTTTACAATTTGGATTTTTCGTACAGAATACTCATTTGCATTCTCAATAGGACGTAATATTATAATACATAATACTAGCCGCCTTCGGCAACCAGCTTGTTCGCCGGGAATATAATTTCAATTGAATCTCTTATGCATAATTTGATACTCATGGTTCCCTTAACAATTTTAAATTTCAAATTGTGATAGACATTTAACCCATGCATCTTTGCACCTATTCTGTTCGTTGTCTGGGTGAACGTCCCTAATAAATTCAAGTCAAGTTGCACATTGTCGGCACCAACTTCACTCTTATTACTCTTGCAAAATATGCGTTTGATTTTAACTTTAAAATGGCATATTTACTTTACTTTAAATCGGCACATTTTACTTCCAGCCGCATGTTAGCTGGGTGAAAATTCTTTGATTAAAACATAGCATTAAACATTAAGGTATTACCTTAGCTTTCAACAATGATAGAGAAGCACGCGAATAAATGTTTGTTTAAACAATGAAAACGGTTTCAATTGCGTTGCAACAATAAAAAGTATTGTCGTAAATTATGCCAAAAATATTTTTAAAAATTTATTAAAATTAGAGATAAAAATGTACAGTAACTTGTCTAATATCATTGAAAAGGTAGTGTTTTGCACTTTCAGATGGCGTAAAAATGATTTTTGTGCTTTAATATTTTCGGAAGTTATTAAGGAAAAACGCCAAAATTTTGCTTAATTTTAATTAATTAAAATTCTAATTAAAGTTTCAAAAAAGGGCACCAAGGTGCACATTCACACCCTCCAAAGTATGTTTGTGCCAAATTTCGTAGCTGTAGGTCCAGTGATCTGCTCTGTAGAGCACATAGGTACAAATAGACGCACACACTTTCTCGTTTCTTATTAGTAGAGATTAAAATAAAGAAACAATTATCAAAACTTGATAAATATATCATAGCAGGGTGTTTCAAAAAGTAAGGTAACAAGAGCTCTGACGGGTGCACAGATTCGCCATTTATTTATTTATTTGCCCACGCCAGAACAGCCTACGCAGAGGGTGTAAGGCACTGACGGGGATTGCGGGGAGTTCAAAACAGCGCCAGAACAGAGAAAAAATATCATATCAAATTACAAAACATCGCAACAAAACTGAATTACACTGCATTCAGAAAAACAGCAACAAAAGCAAAAGTTCTAAACAACCAAACAGAAGACAAAGGAAGTGACAAAAAAGTTCATGAAACAACATCAAATAGCAAAACAGGAAACAAAACACAAATAAAAATTTAAACAAAAACTTAGAATATTAAACACATTACCTCATGTGTGACAATTCAGTAGAAAACATTTAAAATTGTATATTCCCAGAAGAAATTAAAAAAACCACACAAATGTTAAAGAAACAAGTGCGAATAAAATCCCCTGTTTAGAGAGCTGAGAAGATTACAGCATTTGAACGCCGCCGATACATGGAGCTATTGTTTAGCAACGGATTCGGAAACCCTCCGTGCTTTTGCGCATGCGCCGGGCGGAGTTATTTTCATCAAAATAGGGGGAAAGTGAAGAATGGAAGGGTTTTAGTCTCTGAATCCGTTGCTGAACGTGCGGTAGCTGCGAAAGTTTCAGTTAGAAGACGGAGCCCTTGACGAAAACATCAGCGATTGAAGTAAGAAGTGTGATAAGGTTTTTGTGTCTAAAGAAAAATATCTCCATCTGAAATTCGTCTGCAACTGGTGGAAGTATAAGGAGCGAGTGTAATCCCACGAAAACAGTTGAGGTTTTGTTGCAAGAATAAAAGCAGAAGAGACGAGCCGGACAAGAAAAGACCATGGCTGTCAAGCACGTCCATCACAGAGTCATTGCAACACCCTCCCTAGAACCCGGACCTCACACCAAGTGATTTTCATCTCTCAGAGATGCTGAAGAAGCACCTGAAAGGTCGACATTTCAGAGTTGATGCCGAAGTTCAGCAAGCCGTGTTGAAGTGGTTCCAAGACCTTGATGCTGATTTCTTCTACGTTAGTTTCGACCTTGTGGGTAACTGTTGGAATGCTTCGACAACCATGACGACTCGTGGAGAAGTAAAATGTACCGTTGCCTTACTACGTTGTGTATCTGTTTGAATTCGTGCATAATACAGGGTAGTCATACATTATTGCACCCATTTCAAAAATTAATAAAAAAACTAATAATGTTTTTTAAATGAGAGAGAAAATAAAAATATTTGGGGGATAGGTGGCGTACCATTACCTATCTAAATTTGCAACAGCGAGAGATTTCCATACGCAATGACTACAGATCAGTAGAAGCCGATGCGCGTTTTCTGGTTTCCTTTTTAGGTCTTTTTTGAATATCTGGAAAATTATTCAATTTTCGAATTACAATTGATTTAACAAATAAAAGAGCGTAAAATTACCTACAAATACATGCTTTTATTTTTCTTCTAGCTTTAATAATTTCGCAGATATTGACTCTCAAAAATTGGAGATGGCTAATCATTTACGACTACCTAGACCACCGTAACGGCGCGTCACCTATCTGAAAAAAACTTTTTAAAATGTATTCTCATTTTTAAAAAACCGTATTTGTAACATTAATAGTTTATTTTATTAATTTTTAAAATGGGTCCAACAATTTATGACCACCCTGTATTATCAATTTTTCAATGAAAAATTCTTAAAAGCATTCGCGAAAATCTAGATATCAAAACTCTGTTAGGTTTCCAGAAACATTCTTATAGGTATCTAAAAACTCACGCTTCTCATTTTTGATTTCAGATACATAAGATGACAGAAAAACTTGTCAAATGCTTCAAGAAAATAAATGATAAATCTGTATAATAATTGTCGGAGAATGAGAGAAGCATGAAGCTTTACTAGAAGAACAGAACCTGGACCAATATAAAATATTGTCATCAAATAAAATTGCGCAAAAGGCTTTTAGATTGTCCGGAGAAATTTTAGAGTAATGTACTTTTCAAACGTTTTCTCTTCTAAATCGAATATTACGACATTCTTTTTATTTCATTCACTTTTATTTCCGTGACTTTTACTTCTTCCTTAAAAGACTTGGTAGAAAGCTAGAAATGGATGAAATGTGACTTAAAATATTTCAACTTACGCGGTAGAGGTAAAATGGAAGATGCATGTTCAGGGACTCCAGTTTTGAAAAATCGTGATAAATGTGTTCAACTATCCTTTTCTCTTTCTTTTTTACAATCAAATAATGGATGCAGTTAATGTGTGATTGAAATATTTTGTCTCCTCAAACAAAGACTTCGTATAAAAATATTGATTGATATATTTTTACATTTCATTCCATAAAAAAGAAACCTTAAAATCTTTGAGTTACTTAATATAATCTGTATATTTTAGAATCTGACCATCGATATTATACTCAATAATAATTTGTCCGTTTGTATTAATTCATAGATCAGCTTCCGAGAATCATGCGTAAACCCATCACCTTAAATATTTCGTAAGCGTACTCCTCTTACTATTTCGTAAGTTTTATCAAAAAATACGCGTATTCAACGTCCTGACTTTCCATCGTCTATTTCGTGGTAGTTCCCTTTCGAGAATTTTAATTAAGTAAAAGCGAATGGATTTTCATCCGTAAAAGTTTGTTTCGACAAGTAAATAAATTGTTTAAACTAAAAAAAATGATATGTGAAAAACTTCGAAACAAAAATTTAAAAATAATCAAAAGAAATTTCATTTAAATAAGCTTCATCTATGATCCTTTTTGAAGCTACTGGACTTTGGGACAGAACTCGAAATTTTGAGCTGTGTTCAGAAGACAAGGCAAAATCTAAGACGTCCCTTTCCCTTTTCAAACTTTCTCACTGGAACACTGTTTGACTCACGACAACAAATTTAACATGAGTCAGGTCTACATACACGGAGGATCTTCGGTGGCTCTGGTCTCGAAGCCGTGACTTTGCCGATAAGACACTGCGGCTTTTCAGTTTAACCCTTTACGAGTATATGCCGAGCTCAGTTCATGCATAGAATTATGCCATTTGTACGCTTATAATCTAAACTTAAATCATTCATTGACGTTATCATACGCCACAAAAATGACCGCGAATCCATTAATATCTCAAATGTTCCATAGGTGTTTATTTAAATCAATACGAAAAAACATTTCCAAAACAGAAGGGGGGGACTTTAAAATATTGTTTGGTCGTTCTTTAAATTGATACAACACCAAAGGCTCTCTGTTTAATCATTCTCAATATTAGTTCCAGAGTAGCAGTAGTAATTAGTGATCTAAAAGGCAGAATCCAAGTAACCGCAACAGTATTAAAAAGGCTAATCTTTCCAAAACAAAGTCTCGTTTTATTTTTCATCCTAAGAAATCCTTTTCATGCCGCAAATTAAAAACTGCATGTTGTTGATTTTCCAGAAGGGAGAAATTGACAGTATTTACACCATCGCCCTAAGCTGCTTGGAGGAAGAGGAAGTCCCTACTTACTCGACAGGAGCTAAAAAAGCAATCTTGTAGTTTTTAGATCTTATGAGTCGATATTGGTAAAAAAGTTTCTTCTTGGTGAAAACGCTCGACGACTAAAAAAATGTGTCTGGCAGAAGAAAAAAAGGGCACTGAAAGCTTTACTTTACTCACAGAAGAAAAAAAAAATTAAATACTTTGTTTTGTCTTTTCAAAAACATGTCGAGACACTCTAAGGATAATTGATTGCATAATAATTAATTTCACACTCTGTGGCGTGCCATTAACTGTTGCTAATGGATGTGATAATTTGTTGAATTGTTTTTCGTGCGCGTGTCTTTTAGAAGATTTGTGAAAGAGTATGAATATTTTAGATGATCTAATTAACATTGATATAACTTGTGAGAAGGAACCGTGAAAGTTGCTTGTAAAATGGAAAAAAACTAATTAAAATTCATAAAAAAGAACATTTTAGTATTTTATTAATACCCTCTTTGTTTTAACTTAGAATACACTTTGTAGATGGTTTTCAACAGGCTCAAAGCGTAAACTTCAAGTTAAGTTATAATTCCTCTTTTCATGTTTTTGCCCTGGTTATATGGCTGAATTTTCAAACATAATTACAATGAGTGAAACAGAAGGGTGAATAATTTAGCTTATTGTTAGGCTGTAATTCACTGTGGTCAACTTTGACGTCGAACTGCCGATGAGATTTTTTGAGATCATGTGGCTTCCTGTTGTAGACAACGACTGCTCCAGTGTAAATAGGGTATAAGTCAACTTGTAGTTAAAATTACGTGTCATGCCCAGTTATATTTCTGAAGATAACTAAGACGGCTATCACATTCTTTAAATAACTGGTAATTATGGTTTATTTTTAAAAAATCATTTTGATCGTATATGAAACACCTTCTATTATCATATTCTTTTCAGAAAATTATATATAGTCTTTTATACAAATACGCGAGCTAAGCTACTAGGGTGGCCTTGAGATGATTTTTTTCATATGCACTGTCTGCTCTGTGCTCGGGGGATCCACTGGAAGGCCAGTGACCGTTATACCAACAAGGCAAAAGTACATTTAAAGACAGAGCTTTTTTGTGACAGTCTGTTTCTTTTCTCTTGTCGACGCTCTCAGGAAATTTCTAAGATCTCGACGTTTGTTTATGAAGTTGAAGCGCTGAAGAAAGCAGCTTCTTCAAGTGGATCAAGCATGTCAACGAGAACCTTGAAAAGCACAAGGCCAGGATGTCCATCGACATCATTTGTTGATGTAGACACCGAAAATTGGTTTGTTATGCTCTTCTAGGTGATTGTTGGTGAGTAAATTTTGGAAAATCGCCTGTACTCACGATTCTGACAAGATACTTTAGGGCTGAGAAAATTGTGTACAAGAAACCTTCCAAGTCCTACACATTGAGCAGAGATTGTCCACAAATGTCTGGCCTTAATACGATCACTACACTGGATCACACTCTCTCCTAACCAGACAAAGTCCCCTGCAATTCCCTTTTACACCCGAACATTCCAAATGATCATGCAGGGTTGGTATTGGGAATGTGGAGTGAAACGACCTGATTAAACGTGAAGCAAAGATCAGCAGAAGAGCTTGAAATTATCAAAAATAAAATGACGAAGCAGTAGAAGAACCCGACTTCTGAGGACTTCCAGGGATGTTATGAAAAATAGAAACGGATATGGAGCGAGTATAATGCATCAAATGAAGACTATTTTAAAGGGAAAAGCACTGATGACCTCTAAATATGGGAATTGGGGCACTGTGGAGTGAAACCACGCGATTAAACGTGAAGCGAAGAGCGGAAGTAGAGTCTGAAATTATTAAACGTAAAGCGTCGAAGCAGTAGAAAAGCCTGACTTTTGAAGAATTCTAAGGATATTTTTCATAACAGAAGCGGAGATGGAACGACTGATGGAGAGTATTTTTGAAGCAGAGAGCATTGATGAACTCTACATTTCGGCACTGGGACAATGTGATGTGAAAAGATGTGATTAAACGTGAAACGAAGAGCAGAAGAAGAGCCAGAAGTGATTAAACGTGAAACAACGAAGCAAGTAAAAGAGCATGTCTCTCGAGGACTTTCGAGAATGTTTTGAATAATAAAAAGGAGTAGGAAAGAGTATAATATTTCAGTTGGGGAGTATTTTAAAGGGGAAATCATTGATGTATCCTAGATTTTTAAAAATAAAGTTTTTGATCATCTCACTTCTCATGTTTATTGGATAGACAACATATATTCTATGACTCGTTGTTCATCAAGTTTCTGTTATGTTACTTTTTACATGAACTTACATTTTTTTTTACCTGAAGATTTAATAAACATTCCAAATTGATGAAAAATATTTTGTTTCTACAGTCTTCAAATTATTGTTCAGATTTAAAAAAAAGATAAAGCAAACAACCTGTCTTGTTTCATTTCTTATTTTAAGAAAGATTTTTCGGGCAGAAAATTAAAAACTGGCTGTTGTTGACTTTTGAGAAAGAAGAAATTGACAGTATTTACCATCGCCCGAAGCTCCTTTCGGGGTGAAGAAGCCTCGATATTCTCAATAAGAGCAAAGAGAGAAATTTTACAGACTTTTTAGATTATAAGAATCGATATTGATAAAAAATGTTTCTTCTTGGTAAAAAAAAAAAAAAAACTCGACAAGTTTAAGAAAAACATGTCTGACAGTAAAAAAATCAGTTTTTCTTCGGGAAGGAAAAACTAAATGTCTTTTTGTTCCCTTTTTATCTTTGAAAAATATGTCAAAATCAAGGTTACTTGATAGCACTATAATTAATTAAACACACTTGGATATGCCAATAGATTAATTAAAGATTGTGATAATTTGTTGAAATGTTTTCTGGCCCGCGATTTTTACAAATTTATAAAAGACCATGAACTTTTTAACGTGTGCGGTAAGCCTTTAGAAACAAATTATTTAGATTATTCGCAAATTAACAGTCTCCGGCATACTTTAAACAAGGAAAAAACTAATGGGAGTGTTCTGCCCTGACTTCCCCGAATATTTGCATTTTGTGTTTAACTTCGTCATATAATGAAGAGAATTGAGTATGCATAGTAAAATTTACTCACTCTTTTACACTCTTTTAAAGTACCTCTTCCCTATACGCTGACCGGCAATTCACAAAAGTCTTCACGCCCTGCTTCTTCCCTAGGATTTAAAGAAATGGCCGATTGTCTGTTTGGTATAATAAATTCAGAAACAAAGTTTCCAGGCTGGATATTAATGCCTACTAGATTTTCAGAGGCTGGCGTTTTAGTAGATGTGGTGTTACATACGACGTTCTTAAATGCTTGAAATTTTGGCATTTGTTTTTCTTAGTTTTTTGTTGAGATTTCTTTTTTACTTATTCCATTTCTCCTGTATCACAATATTCTTCCAGGTCTACTCTCTGATCAGAAGTTCTTTGTTCATTTTGAAATATGACTTGAAATAAATGGCTATCAGTGGTGTAAAGATTCTTCTTGAAAAATTGTCTTTTCACTCCAAAATGTTGCTAATTCATTATTGCTGAGCCTTCCATCTGTATAAAAATTGGCTTCTTTTTCATGAGCGACAATTTCATCTACAAGTGGCGAGAGATCGCGGTGATTTAAAGTCTCAAACTCTTCTGGCAAAATTTGTAAGTCTTTTAAATAACTCTGTTAATGGGACTGTATTGCAATTGTCGAAAATTCGACCTCGAGATTTTGATGAATCTCCACGTTTCAAACATCTCCGAGTCCTAGAAAAACCTTTTTGGAGACATATTTGTGAACACTAGAACTCAAAGACGCAATGGATGAAATTTGGCAAGACAAGATTTAAATCCCACCCAAGCCGAAGCCACACTGGAAGCAGAGGAACTGCCATGAAGCAACCCATCTAGCAAGAAGGCCCCATAGAAAATCACAGACATCCAGAAGGACAAAAACTGAGGATCAACAGTTGACTCTTTCACATCAAGGTCCATGGAGTGTCAGACAGAAAAATGTCACATACAGTAAACTAAAGACCTATGGTCAAAGGTTCACCAACCCCACAGGCTTCCCCCAAAAGAGAATTTAGACAAAACATACCAAAAGAATAACTTATAAAAAGTAAAAAGAAAATTTACAATAGATTAAAAAATAAATAAGTAAATAAATAAATAAATCAACATTTAACGAATGTAATAAAAAAATAAGTAAAGTAAAAAGAAATTAAATAATAAACTAGAAAGTAATAAAATAAGAAGTAAATGTTAAAGACAATGTTGCTTAGGTGTCATCTTATCTTGTTGGTATGGTTTGGTGTTTGGTTGATTATGTAAATGCTGCTTAGGTTTCTCAACAATCTTGAAATTAAGGTAAGTGTAGTTTTCCATCCGATGTAAGACGAAACCCAGGGAATTTATCTACAGGAAGTTCATCTATCTGTCCTTCCGTATGCATGCGAACACTATAACTCAGAAACGCAACAATCTAGATGAATGCATTTTAATATATGATGTTTACACGAAAATTTCCCATCTGTGTCTAATGTTAGACTAAATCTGACATCGGGTAGCCTGTATGCTTGTTTTACATTCCGTGTGTATGTGAAGACGATAAAGCAGAAACACAGCAGACAATATAAATTAAATTGAGTATAGATGATTCTTGGATTCAGAGACCCTCCGCGCTTTTGTGCATGCGTCGGGCAGAGTTCATTCTCCCGAAATAGGGGTGAAGTGAAAAATGGATGGAGAGATGTTTACACTTTACTTAGCGTGACCTAACAAAGAACTCCGGAAATACGCTCATCTTAAGCGGACCATTCACCGCTGTTCCAAACTGGAATTTTTGGAACACGGGAAGGAAAAACCTTTCGTCAATGTGAAAAACTGATGATAATTAGCATAGCGGAATGGAAGTGTTGAAATTTCGAATAGTTTGAAGTCTGATTGGAATCTTTTGAGGACCTCGTTGCGAGGCTAGCGGGAAAACAATAGTTCTGCCTATATTGGAACCCCGCGACGAGGCTAGAAAATCGGAAATCCGCTGTGTGGTGGAGGAGGAGTTTGGAGATCGACGAGCGGCGGTAGCGCACTTTGTAGCCTCCGTGAATGACGTGCCTTATATTTCGACTTGAATAGTGGATAAAAACGGTCGTAGGACAAATGGCATAGCTTAGCCTTCTCCTGAATGCCCAGCTTTACTCATTGCCCGTCACCCCGTTTCGGAGTAAAATTGTCCAAAAGTGCTAGTCTTGGCACTTCCACCAACCGTTAAAATGCTCCATACCCTATGGGTGATTGGGTCGGCTTGGGTGATAAATAAATAATCTTGGCCTTTTAAAACGATCAGTCATGGTACCAAAATTATAGACCGATATCATATTTTGGACCCTGTCGAAAGTGGCATAGTAGAGTCTCTGCACTGTACTACAAAACTGAACACAAAATGCGATATGTTGTGATGTATAGGAGAAAGTAAAAAGGGAAATACTCCCTGCTGGTTTCGATCCACAGCTTTTCTATGCAAGAAAAAATATACTTATTTCTTGAGGATTTTGTTTAATTTTTAAAGGTATATCAATAAATAAATTTAATAAAAACACCTTTGTATGTGCTAGTACTAAAAAGTAGATTTTTTTAAAATTTCAATTATTTTCTACTTAATAGTCTTTGACCCTTTGAGGACGGCCGCACGCGTAACGCTAAGAGCCCGCGTGACAGCCGTCCTCAAAGAGTCAATTTATAATTAATTGTTATAAATATTACGAATCTTGTGATAAATCTTTTCGCAAAATTCCTACCAGGTCACGCCATGCGTATGAACTTAACATTGAATTGAATTAATAAATTAACTGGAATTACGTTTGTATGTTTGGCTACCGTTGGCGATGGTTGATCGGACGCTTGGCGCAACTCCTTGCTAGTCTAGGTTTGCTTTTCTGTAAACGAGTCAGTTTGAGTGACGACCTCGAGAAGCGAGGTGAGATATTTAGGCCTAGTTGTGGTCGTTATTTTTGGAATAACTCTGGCTTTTAAGGTGCGACGTACCGCACTGTATCTTTTATGTGTGTTCCTTGTCTTGTGTGTGTCTAAGTCTGAATAGAATTATTTTTCTAAAATCTGGTGTCTTCATTTCAAAAAGACAGCAACACTACAACGTTACATAAAATGATTTAACGACATCGAGAACACACAAGTGTACAACATTTCAAAACTCTAGGTAATCAGGAAGTGGGTGAAAAACCTATTAGAGAATTCCATCATTGCAAACATGAAATAAGTCAAGTTAAATAAAAGTGCATCGAAAGTTATAAAGATATATTGTTTTTAATTTACGATATTTACTCGTCAAGTGCGGACCTGTTAGTGAATTGAGAATGTAAAATTGGAACTTTTGAACGGAAAAACAGGGAAATTGAGTGCAGTTCGATGAATATTTAAACGTCACAAGATATGCAATTTCACTTCGCTACTTTATAGAGGGTTTCATTTTTCGAGAACATTCTGAAATTCTAAAAATATCTTCGAATAAACCTTTTAATGGAACTTCGATTTCCAAAAGTTTAAAGTGGAATGTTTTTAATTTGTTTTCAATATTATTTTGAAGAATGAATACAACTTTCACTTGAATAATTTGTGCATAAAAACTTAAGTTGCAATTCTTGGAGGAAGTTTAAATTTAATGTACATATTTTGCCTTCATTTGTGTATGAATAGTTGTTTAGAGAAATCTGTGTTAAGGGGATGTTTCGCGCAGAAGCATATTATTTTTTTATGCAAAGGAAACAAAAATTGCTTCGTAATTTGTATTACGAGAATACTTTAGTTCTTGCTTTACATATAAGATGCTCTGAAAATATTTGGACGAATTCGAAAGGGTGGCAGAGTGAAACGCGTGAAGAATTTTACTTTATTCTTTTGTTTAACTTGACCTGTTTCATGCTCGCCAAGGTGAAATTTTGTCATCAATTTTACTCGTTTCCTGATGTCCTAGAGTTTTGAAATTCTGTGCACTTGTGTATTCCAGATGACAATACACCGTTTTCATATTTTCGAAACTTGAGTATCA
Source organism: Araneus ventricosus (assembly GCA_013235015.1). Classification (NCBI taxonomy): domain Eukaryota; kingdom Metazoa; phylum Arthropoda; class Arachnida; order Araneae; family Araneidae; genus Araneus; species Araneus ventricosus. The sequence goes on from BGPR01000125.1 coordinate 1,026,407, forward strand.
GATAATCTATTAATTAAATTTAATTTCATTTCCTTAATAGCGGCGCCGCCTCGAAGTGAATTTGAGAGAAACTTCATTCAAAGATTTCATAATATTTATAATAATGAACTGTGAATTAAAGACTGAATAGTAAAAAAATATAAAATAAAAACGTCTGCTTTTTTACACACCAAAAAAGTGTGTTTTTAAAAACTGTTTCCCTTTAATTGAATAAACCATCCAATACTCATACATCCAATACGTCTTCGAAATTCCGCATTTAAGCGCTGTTGCTTAGAGAAAGACTTGAAGAGTGATATTAACGACAGACCAAAGGAAGTGAACACCTAACTTAAGCAGCCTGAAACATGGCTTAACACGTCCCCCCCCGACGTTTACCACCCTTGGCTCGCACTTGAATGTGCATATCGGGCGGCGTGTACCACCGGTTCCTCACACCTGGATATTCCATCGGGCGGGTTGTGCCACTGGTGGCTCACATTTGAATATACCGCCAGGAGGCGTGTGTCACCGGTGGCTCATATTTGGATGTACCAATGGGCGGCGTGTCCCACCAGAGGCTCACACTTGAATGTATCACCGGGCAGCGTGTGCCATCAGTGCCTCACATTTAGATGTTCCATCGAGCGGCGTGTCCCACTAGAGGCTCACACTTGAATTTATTACCGGGCTGCGTGTGCCACCGATGGCTCACATTTGGATATCCCATTGGGCGGCACCACATAAGTTTTCATATTGCGCTTTTTCAGTGTCGCTCGATAAAGCAAAGAGCTCTCAGAGCTGCCTCCCGGTGGAAAGAAACGCAATTTTCAGAGCCGGCGTGAACGTGTTAAATAGCTCCTTCTGCGACCCAAACGCAGCATTTTCGATCCGAAATTCCGTGTTAAAAAGTTACCTTTTGTTTGCTGCGTTGGTTGATATAACACATCTTGCCCTAGACAAATCTGTTAATCAAAGACTCATGATAAAGAGGAAGTATGGCATCTTCTGTTAACCAAATCGACGTCGGAGCACCTAGGTAGCGTCTGAGGTAGAAATCTGACTTAGTTCCACTATAAAGGAGCAAGTTGAATCTCTGGATGTCTTTTAGAGGAGACTGGTAGACGTTTGTGTTTCTCTTGGAGGGAAACCAAGAAATCCTCCGGCAGCCAGGCCGATCGCAGAGCAATTCGACTCTAAAGTGTACTTTGTTATACCAATGTTTGAATAATGCTAGTTAAGAGGACAGCCAGAGGATGGAACTTATAATTTTCTTCCTCTGATTCGTGATTTTCAGTCATGCCTTAACCCACTTGGCCACTGGTTTGCTGCTCCACTCTTTACAGTTTGGCCAGATGTATTTTCACTTCCGTGGCTAAACTGATCGCATTCCGTTGTATCTTTCTTGCTTCGTCTAGCAAAACAATATTGTTGCAAAATCGTCTTGTGGGTGTACGTGAATGCAGACCAATAAGCAGGATTAAAAAATAAAAGTTCTTTATTTTATAAATGTTCTAGGGGAAGATACGTAACACAAGCATTAAAACAGCACTTGTAAACATCCTCAACAGAGATCACCATTTAATCTCAGATACAGCACTTTTAATAGCGCTCAAAGGTTTCTTATTAGATCAACAGCTTGCTTGCTGATCAAAGTCCAATTAACTCCTTTTGATTTGAGAGCTTGCTTTTAAAATTTTTCAACAGGAAGTGACGTCATTACATAGGAAGTGATGTAATCTCCGGAAGTTTTATGAAATTACCTGGCTCCTGGTAGATATTGGACGACAGTTTAGGATTTTTCTAGAAAATTCCTTTTGTCGTCAAGTCGCCAAAATGTTCACCATATTTGTCGCCAAGGCTGCCAAATTTCTCGCCAAGTCGCCAAGATTAGCATGTCAGGAAAACAACTTTACTACTTTGTAACAATATGTATTCCCAGTCTCCTAAACAATGTTCAACTGGCATATACCACTAGTTAGCCAGATTTTGAGATCAAAGTGTCGTCATTTCGATTTTTTTCCCCCTTTGAGATGCTTTCGAGGTGATGCGAGAAATCCGAAAACAGTCTTTATTTTTTGATATTTGACTATATTTTAAAAATCTTTTAATTTATATCAATGAAAAAGTTCTTAAAATGATTTTCTAACGATTTTTCAATAATTTTTTTTTTAAAAAAAGGCCGCCCCTCCAAATCTTTTCTCCGAATTTTTTACTTCATAGTTATCTTATCTTGGTGTTTCTAACATAATTTAAAAGAGTTTTGCAGAAATTTATGCTTTAAATCAATTCGGGCTTTAACGGGTTAAAGTTCCTTTTGTGTCAAATTTACTTTCTTTCAGAGACAAAAAAAAAAAAAAAGTCGAAACGCAATCAAACATTATATGGCATAATTTTTCAAGAATATAGCGGGATCGAATATGTGAGAAGCAAAATATTGATGAGATCGTGGTAAAGTTCTATGTGTCCTTCCTGTTCTTTAATTTTTTTAGAGCGAAAATTAATTTAAAAAAAATTAATTTGCCAAAAATCTTTACGAGTGAGACGTAAAAAAGTTATAGCATATTAATTTAGTGTATAATTATATATCGGTAATTATGTGAACTCCGATGACCGAAAAATTATAAAATCAGTAAACCATAACGATTACCTTGCTAAAACATTAGTTAAAAGATAAAAACTGGTCAGTATTGCTATTTTAACTGTGAATATTTTATATACTACAAAAAAAAATCGAAATTCTAGTTTTTAACACTGAATTCGCAATGAAAATGATATCTAAGCTTTTATAATAACGGAAAAGTGAAATTCACTAATCGAAAAAACATTAGGAGCAAACCAGCAAAATTTCAAAAGTATCCTTAATTTTGGTTGCACTGTATGCATTAAGGTTTAAATTTTGATAATTTATACTATATTCATTAGTTCTATGTTTATATTAAGAATTGGTTTATGTTATCTTAATGATGCTGACAGAACTAAAATAAACAACTGATAAAGATGAGCTACTGTTATGAAAATAAAGACAAAAAGTAAAAGGAAGCCTGTTGATTGATTATCATTCGAGGAAAAACTACTACTAAAGTGTTTTTTGCTGCTTTAATCGATAACATGCAGTTATTTCTGAGAACTAACTGGTGTGAAGATGTGAAAAAATTAATAGTAAAAAGGAAAGAAAGAAATCAAACCGGTGGTAAATACTGACCATGCAGAAAACGAATCTGTAAATCTGTTTTTGCCTTTGTTATCGAAATATGGCAAGAAAGAAAAGCGATAGTAACAATGAAAGAAACTACTAAGCAGTTGCTTTCATTGTTACTGTCGCTTTTCTTTCTTAAAAGGGTGGGAAAAAAATACCGGTTTTAACCGAAAACCGATTTTTATATTTCAGTTAACCGATTTTTTTGGTTATTTTTTGTCCCTGTTATAACCGGTTATTTTTTTTGAAATCCAATAACCGGGTAAAAAAACCGGATCGGAAGATAGGCTCGATTTTAGGTTCGATTAGACTAAAATTTACCAAGTTGTGAAGGTTTGAACTTCATCATCTTAGGACAATGAACGGCAACCGCTTCCTCGAGGCGTCTGTTGGTTCACGGATTGCTGAAAGAGTCTTTATGAACAGATATATATTGGCCAATGAATTGATTTCCTGTAAAAAGAATATTAATAAAAACTCGTAACTTCTAAGCAATTGCAGCTATCTAAAAACTGTAAATACAAAAATTGTTTATTATGATAAGGCAATAATTCGCCTAATTTGAATTCTCTTTCTATCTTCAATTGGAAAGGAAATATGGAGAAATGAATATTTCAACCCCCATCATTTCCACCCCCTTTGAGCTGGATAGCCCATCTACGAACTCGGCCGAGATTTTTACTGTCCTTACAACATATCTCACGCTGGTTAAAACAAAATCAAAATTACTCCAGTTATCGTGTTCACAAGATAACATGGATATATATATATATGTGTGTGTGTGTGTATGTATGGCTTTGGGTTTTAGGGGTCATGATCGGTGAAGATCTGTAGAAATTTTCTGGAAGTCCTGTCATGAGAACTATTGCAATAGGTAGACTTCCTATAAGGAATCTACCTAAAAACCCAAAACCGGTGTTTTTGCGCTGTTATAAGCGCCAAGGTTAAACCGGAGGTGAAAAAGACCCTGAATAACCGAAAACCGGTTATTTTCGCAATAACCGCCATCCCGAAACTACTATTTCGTAAGTTTGTGAAGTTTCCTTTCTGTAGTTTCCCATGAGAAGTATCAAACAGGAAGCATTGTCATCATTAAGAAATTGGATCTTCAGATTTTAAAGAATCTTTGCGCTTTAGAACTCCCGAATCCAACAAATTCATTTTTGAAATTATTTCCGTCTGTGAACAAGGTAACTCAAAAACCGAACAAACTAAATATTTGAAATTATTAGTTAGAACAAGTTAGATAAGTGAAGAAACAGTTCCATTTAATGGCTGATTTCATTCCAGGGTAGAATTTTGCACACGTTCATTTCTCTTGACTTATTTCATGTTTATATAGAAGGAATTTTGTAATCTTTTTTCCTCTAATTTCCTGATGTACTAGGGTTTTTGAATCCTGTACACTTGCTTATTCTCATTAATAATACACCATTTTAATACTTCTAGAACTTAATTATGGGTTCATCCATTGATTTAATTCAATTTTATTTTCATAGGAATGGCGTCATATGAAAAGGAATTGGAGGAAAATTTGATTTGAATATTCCGTAATATTTATAACAGTGAAGGCTAAAAATAATTAAACTAAAAAATAACTTTTTAATGCTCTAATAAAAGTGTGTTGTTAAAAACTGTTTTCATTAAATTTATTTAAATTATTATTTTTATGTAAATAACATGGTAGTGCGTCCACATTATGCGCGCAACAAAAATTCATACTGCCCCACAACCTGAAATTTGCTTCTGCCAAACTAATTTTTTTATATATTTAATTTGAGTTTTATTCCATAATTATGAGTTGTTTATATGTTCAGATTAAATACTAGAAACTTCTAATCTTCCTTCGTACAATATTTTTAGAATTGATGCTATATTGAAAAATGTCATTTCTTTTTTATAGTTTTTTAAACATCCCGAATTCTCTTTAATGTTAAGGAATATTTAAAATGTTAAATTATCTAGTTATGTCGCTATTCAGTTTCAGATTATGAACTACCATTTCGAGTTTTATTTGTAAGCTTTCTATTATTTCAGACGGGTTCTTACGTATACATCCTTAAGCCATTATAAAGTAATTCTGTATGAAAAATATAATCGCTCAAATGTTCAATTTCAGAACATTCAAATTTCGAATAGCATTAATACCTGGAATTCTTTGCAATCTTTTTCTAACACGTCTTACTTCTTTACACGAGTAGAAATTTTATATAGATATTGAATCGAGCAAATGAAATAAATTACTTTTGAATTCATTCACTGTCTTCTGCAAATTAAAATTTAAGTGAAACAATCTAAATTCCATCAGAAAAGACGATACTCATCGTATCAAATCTATTTATTCTATCATTCAATTTATCATCTTTTCTTATCTGTCTCGAAATAATAAGTATTCTAATTACTTTGAAGGAGTAATCAACAGTTTGAACCGAAATGAACTGCTCTTCAGAAATTGTGTTAAAGATAAAAGGCCGATAACGCACGAATTGGAATCTGAAAAGATGCTTTTCTTTATTATCGTCTGATCTTGGGATAGTTCGAAATAATATTTGAGCAAAGGGTTGCTGCGTTTCAAGGAGCTTTTAAAATTGGGTAGCTATTGAAATAGCTAACTTCATAATCTTACAAATTAAAGATGATATTTTAAAATTGAAAACTGTTCTTGTTACGTAGGGCATTAAATAAAATTTCACTTTATTATTTTAAAAACTAGCGCATATATTTAAAATCATTTATAGCCTTAATTTTCAAGACTGGGGGTATTTCACCCCCTATCCGTTTACAGCGCGCCCTTCAAGCGACTTTTTTTAAAAAATTTGAACTATATTGTCACATTTAAGAAAAAAACTTATCCAATTTTGTCTACCACTGGTAAAGTTACGGAATTAAATGCTCAAGGATCGAAGTTTTTTCTTTCTTAATTCAATTAGCTATATTTAAATTATTGTAAATTTCATTGCCCACGTGTACAAAATTTATTCGTTTAGGAATTTTCAGAAGCTTCTCTGATATTTATAAATGTAAGTGCTTTAGTACTTTTAATAAGTATATATATATATAATTCTAAGGTACATGGTGGCAAAAAAAAAACTTTTAATTTCTCTTTTGGCGTTGGCAGCGAACGGTTTGTTTACAAAAATGCTAAGGTACATGGCGGCAAAAAAGAGGTTACTTTCTCTTTTTTCGTTGGCAATGATTGGTTTGTTTTCAAAACAAAACCTGCAACTTCCACCTAGTAGGCACAACTTCATAGGCAAAGCCTGCTTCTATATTCGTTTTGGAATATAACAATTTTTTTATCAGAATAAATGAGTTTTCAACTAAGAGTATACAATTTTTATTACAATATACGGAGGAGAGAACAGAGTGTGAATGAAAGGTTTACAGATTTCACAACAATGAAAGAGAAATATGCAATTAAATATTTGTTTAAAACAATGATAACGGTTTGAGTTGCGTTGCAACAATAAAAAGTATTGTTGTAAATTATGCCAACATTAGTTTCAAAAATTTATTAAAATTAGAGAAAATATTGTACAGCAATATTTTGATACCATGGGAAGGTAACTTTGTGCACTTTCAGATGGTATAAAACTAATTTTTGTTCTGTAATATTTTCAGCAGTTATTAAGGAAAAGCGCCAAAATTTATTTTGCTTAATTTTTAATTAATTAAAATTCTAATTAAAAATTCAAAAAAGAGCTCCGAGGTGCACATTTCCACCCTCCAAAGTATGTTGGTGCCAAATTTCGAATTAGGTCGAGGGGCCTGACTTGTAGAACGCCAACACACACGCACATTCTATTTTATTAGTAGAAATGAAATAAATTGCGCTCCATTATCTTTACTAATAATAAAGGAGAATGTGTGTGTTGGCGCTCAATAAGTCAGACCGAAATTCGGCACAAACATACTTTGAAGGGTGGGAATGTGCACGTCGAAGGCCTTTTTTAAAAATTGGAATTAGAATTTTAATTAATTAAAAATTAAACGAAATTTTGGTGTTTTTCTTTAATAATTTCCGAACATATTAAAGCACAAAAATTATTTTTGCTCCATCTGAAAGTGCCAGAAATTAAATTTCCAAAGATATTAGTTAAGTTGCCGTACAGTGTTTTCTCGAATTTTAATAAATTTTTACAAATATTCTTTGGCATAATTTACAACAATATTTTTCATTGTTGCAACTCAACTCAAACCGTTTTCATTGTTTAAAAAAATATTTAATTGCATATTTCTTTTTCATTCTTGTAATCTGAGAATCTGTAATCTTGTAATCTTAGTACATTTTGCTTTCATATTTTATTTTATCAAAATTTTTGTGAAATCTGTAAACCAAGCTCTACGAGATATTGCTTTGCTTACATTAAGGAATATATCCATTAAGGCGAATAGTTATGGTTGCATTGTTTTCATTCTTTTCACAGCATGTTTTAATCCAGCTAACATGCCGATGGCCATAAAATGTGCTGCATCATTTTAATGTTGAAATCAAATGCATATTTTACAAGAGGAATAAGAAAGTGAGGGTAGTGACGACAACATGGAATTAGAAGTTACATGACATGATCAGTTATTTGACTCCATTATGAACATTTATGTAGACAATGAACAAAAGATGTCCAAGGTCACTAATAGAACATGGGTTAAATATCTACCACAATCTGAAGTTTAAAATTACGTTGTTAAGAGAACTATGAATATAAAATGATGCAAAATTCAGTAGAAATCATATTCCCGTTGAACAAGCTGGTCGCCTAAGGCGGCTAGTGTTAAATAAATATGATTTTAATGTCATCTTTATTAAAAAAGTGGGAGCCTACTTACTTATTAATTAAAAAAGCAAATTAAGTTTTGTATTTAATTAGACAGAACAGCACTTTCTGCATTATAGCTGACATCTACTGCCACTTTAAAACAGTGAAGGACTTCGTTCTCATTATAATCAAATGAAATTCAGAATGTTTTATCATTAAGCTCATTAGATTAGTTTTAATTACAGTGAAAAACTAATAAAAGCAAAGAAATCTTAAATGACAGTAATTAGAAAAGAAGCATATCCCAAATGCTATGTTAATCTAATATATTATTTTTGTCTGCTTTCCTTTTTCTCAGCTAATAATAATCGTCTATAGCGATGAATAAGGTATCAGTGTATATATTTTTTTACAGATTTCAATGATATATTAGTAGTTAGTGCATGATAAAACAGATCGTATGTTTAAAACTTAAATTAAAAGATAAATTGAAATTGTGGTGAATCTGCAATCTAGTGATAGATTAGCCTAAGGATACACCAGTGCATCGACGAGGCACGCGTTCTCAATGCTATTTAGGCACACATTTTTAGACTCTCACGCACGCAGAAAACTCAAGAGAGCTTTCGTCTACGTGAGTTGAAAGTGGGAGTTATGCAGCACGTGCCGTCTATCTATGGTATTTTGAAAATGAGTATCAGTAATAACTACTATTTTCCGGCAGTTCTGTTTACCTTAGTTTAGATATACTAAAGTCCCATTTTGAAGCAACACGAGGGCTATTTTGGGACGGACCTCGTCATCTTGAACCGCGGCCAGGTGATGAGGTGACTTTTCAAGGTGGCATTAGGTCAGATGACGAGGACGACGCCTGAGTTGGCACCCCCTCTCCAAACTTCCGCACCACTCCACCGAAAGGACGTTTTGCCACTGCGGATTATTTAACGTGCAACAGGCCTCATACACGGCGGATCATCAGTGGTATCGGGTTTCGAACCTGGAACCCGAGACCTTATCACTAGGCCACCACGTCCTGCTTTCCGAGAGAAAGCTTTCCGTTGTCATTTTTATATATACGACAGACATCATAGATGAAGAGCTCCATCATAGCTTTTTTTCTGTTTTACAAATCTAGCCTATATAAATCAGATTACTTATGCAGCCTTTACAAGAGTCACTAAATCTAACAATATGTTTGTATTAATTGCTGAAAATGACAAAAAATGACGATGATAGCATTCTGACATCAAACTGCATGCGCAAATAAAGTTGTATTGCAAATATGCTCACATCAATAGATTGTCTTTGTTATTTTTTGTATGCACTTCGCTGAGTATTTAATTTCAACAACCCCGAGTATCTATTTTTTGGGTGTGAGTTGAATGTGTGAAACTTTCGCAAGAGTTTATTGGTGGGACATTTATTTGTCTAAATTAGTGAACATTAAATGAATTGACAATATGTAAATATTCAGAAAACTCAATATGAATTTTATTTATTATTCAGTGTTCATGATTATTTTTTTTTTCAGTTGAATAATCCTCAGTTTTAATTTCACTTAAATCAGAACATGTTACAGCACAACATAGGGCATTCTGCAATAAGATGACGTGCACAGTTACGTTTGCCTTGTGGCAGCGACGTCATTTGTATTTATTTAAATTTTTTCAAACTAGATTTTCACAATTTCAAGCAAAAACTGGCGGAGAACAGATGCACACAGAATAATAATGTTAAAAAGATATTAACAAAGTATAAGACTTATCTTAACTTCAACAAATGCATTATAAATCAAACTTATCTTTTTGCTTCGCTGAAAGCATTTCATTTCGATTATTCAAAATTATTCGGCATTTCATAATCTTCTGTCTCTTTAAGCTTTCCAATTTTTAATCTTCCAGCTGTCCAATTTTCAAATAACAGCCTTGTCTTGAAAACAATCGTTTTTCTCCTTTTACATGTTTCGTGTTTATTCTCTGACTAGAATATAAAATATTTTGTCAACTTTATTGAAAGGATTTTATAATCTTATCTAACAAAGAATTCGAAAATAACTCTTCGACGACATAAAGATAAACATGATATTCTAGTGTGTTAAAAAGAACTGTCGAAATATGCTGTCAAAATTTTGGATTTACGCCATTTCAATTTCCACTGTAGAATTAAAATAAACTTCCGAAACCTACAAACCCCACTGGCTGAGATAGAAAACGAAATAGATTGCGTCGCCAGATTCGACATATCAGTTACCGAAGAGTATAATTTTCCATCCGATGTGTATTAACTCGCAGACGATAATTTAAATAAACATCTTTACTCGAAATTGAGTACGAGGAATTTTAAAGGCAAGGACGAATTTATATTACGGAATTCCCAACAACTCGTTAAATATTTCCCGCCCTTTTCAGTAGCTTATCCGTAACCGTGTCAAGAACTCGTTCCGACTTATCACGCAAAGCTATAAAGAGGTGCTATTAACTGGGGTGGAGTGATGAATGTGCAATCATTCCAGAAGAGAAGATGGTGGGGGTCGGAAAATGGGGGGAATAAAAACATTCTAAAAGTCGTCTGCTCGATCGGGTGTGATTCGAATCGAAGCAATAAGAAGATTGAACGGTTCTTTTGCGTTAATGGGTCTATTATTTACTTGTTATCTTTCCGCAAATACGAAGCCTTAACGCCATTTAAAAAAATCATGTTATTTTGGTTATTGCTGACATGGCAACATAGGAGCCGAAGTGATTTAATGGCCGTATATCAGAAACTAGTGAATAAATCAATAATAGCCATTCCTGAGTAAATTTTAAGAGAAAACTGTATTTTAGCATTAGTGCCATTTGTGTGAGCAAGCAAATAATTTTTCCTTCGAACTAATTTTAGCATTATATATTAATTCATTTATTTTCACAGTCGATATTTCAGACTTTTTTTAAAAAAAATTATTTTTCAAACAATGAAATATTAACTTACTTACTTTTAACACTCTTAACTTTGGCATTATTTATAAATTTTGGAAGGGACTAAATTGATTGCTGGTTATTTACAGCTAATCTTTAAGTTCTGAGAAGCATAACTTTTTGAATGTAAAATACTTACAAAACAACTTTATTTTTCAACGGATCCACAATTATATGTAATTTTCGGTTAAATGATGACTTTCTAGTTACGATAATTGCTCAATTAATTTTCTTAATAGCTATTTAAGACATCGCCAAATAGCTCTAAACACTCTAACCAATCGTGTCTTTAGTTGCATATTTTCAAACGTATTTATTTAGCATACTTCATATTGATGGAAAATTGTTATCAGGCCGAAAAATACATCGAGTTTTAAATATTGGATTGGAATAAATAGTAAAGTACATAAAACATCGGAATAAGTGATTTAAATAAAGTATGTAATATAACAATTTTATTATCATGAATATTTTAATTTAAAATGCAACATTTTTAATGTTGATTCGTCATTAGTTGGAAGTAATAAGGACATTCTATGAGGAAAACAACAGACGAAGTGTTTTCTGCGCATGCGATTACAAAATGGTTTCAATCTTCTATTCTTAACTCTTTCAAGACGTAGGCTCGCTCTTCCAAAGCGCCATCGGTGAAGGATCCTGCGTGTGCGTATAACAAAATCATTTCAATCATCTGGGCAGTTTCATCTTCATAACACACCCGTTCAATCTTCACATTTCATAAAGAGTTTCTTGGCCAAACATAGCATACCTGTGCTACGCCAGGCTGCTTATTCTCCCGACGTGGCTCCGTATGATTTCTGGTTTTTTTCACCAATTTGGAAACATCAATCGAGAGAATACATCGTACTGAATATGACGACTTGTCAACATCCCTAAAGAGGTGTTCCAGTTCTGCTTCCGACAGTGGCAAAACCTTTAGGAGAATTGAGTGGGTGCCCAAAGAGGCTACTTTGCAGGAAATTAGTGTGAGTTTTTTATTATATCTCCATACATTTTTTTATGAATAAAGGACGGGTACTTTTTTAACAAACCTTGTATAAAGGTAACAGAACGGGAAGTGTCAGTTTAAAGCTTAAGTTCATGAATTATCTGCAAAATTAAAAGAAAAAATAATGTTAATTAGTGATAAAGTAATAGAGAAGGTGGTTTAAAGTAGTGTATGTATATATGAAGGGGACGCATTCACAACTCAGTTACATTCAAATTAAATTTAATTACTGAAAGTTACAGATGAACTATGTACAAATGAAGCTGGTGTTTAGGTTCACTACTACAATTACAGCAATGGTTGTCCGGCTGACAACTATTGGAGAAAAGTTCTAATTTCAGGAGCCCGTCTCGCTCCTAACACCAAGAGCTCGTCTAGCTCTTCCTGGACCACCTTGAATACTCGTCCACGCTGCTCTGCTCTGGACTGGACTTCACATCACAGAGCTAAATGGTAGAGGGCACCACTCTCGCATGGTGTTGGTGTGTGGCGTTCCTACATATATAAGGGTGGTTCAAGTGACATAGACTGGTGTCTGAAACATTACAGATATTTTATTGGAGAAATGAGCACTAAAGCAATAGAGAAGCATAGTAAGAAGGCTCCGGGAGAGCCTACAGTTACTCCATCGTTCAGGCGAGTGTTCCAGCGTAGTACAAGATTTTGGATGCCGTCCGTGAAAGAAGGACAAAGGCTGACGATGGAACCACCCACAGCATCACGCACTGCTTGATTGTAGGTGAAGCACCGACCTTTCAGAACTTCTTTAACCGCTTAAGGCTTTATCCCGAGTTAACTTGTCCTAAATATCGTAGGTTACAAAATAACTCGAGCTTTAAGCGGTTAAAGAATCAAACACGTGCCAGTCGCAAGGCGATAGATCGGGATTGTAAGGAGGTTGATGCAATACTTTTTAATGGGAAGCCCGAAAAGTTTCCTTTGTTGCTTTGAAAGTGTGCGGCCTTGCGTTATCCTGAAGCAAAATCACACCTCGACACAATCTGGCTGGCCGCTTGCTTTTAATGAACCCATGAAGGCTCTGTAATGTGTCGCAATAACGTTAAGCACTGATTGTGGCTCCGATCTGGTTCGTTCGAAGCACGCTTCTCCATACAGAACAGAACACCAGACCACCTGTTCGTCCCGTACCGGTGACTGGTCCGGACACTGAACGGTTTGATGGGCAAGACGCGCGAATTTTATTTAAGACAAAAAACAATACAAAAAAGACAAAAAAATTCCAGATATTTACACTATGTATAGCACAGAAATTTACACTATAATTTCGTATTAGTGTGCTTTTTTTTATATGTTGTTTTCTTTTCTTTTTTTAGGGAGGGGGGGGGGAAATGTCTGGTCATTTAGAGCTTGTTGGTTGAACTCGCTGGAAAGTTGAAATCTAGGGAGGTTGAAAGAGATCTCTGTTTTCATTGATGAATTTCACTATCCTATGAATTTTTTGCCTGGAGACGAGGTAATTGGCGGCTCTTTTCAGTCATTCTTATTCGAAGTTTGTCGTTGGCCTCCTCATATACCAAGACACTGTGAGGGCACGATCTGTGACATAGTGAAGTGCCATGCCAGTTCCTCCACGACCTGCATTCGACGATAAACTTCACTCGCCGTCACATTTTCTTTCCACATAAATTGAATAATTTGCAAGAAGTGCTTGCTTGGACGCATCCATCACACCTGTTGTTCCATTTTGGTCCATTATCGAGTTTGCATCTTTTCTTGGTTAAGTCGGGACAGTGTGGGCATCCCCTCATAAACCTCTGTTGTTATAAAAGGCTCCTACTCTTAGGGAAGTTGTCTCTTGAAACCCACACATTCTGAACCATTTCGTTACATCGCCAGCTCACTTTCGCTACATGAAAAATAATGGTAATGCGTTACAATTTAAAATATTAGATACTTCTTTACAGAAGCAACTAAAACAAATCGTTATTATTCGAAATTAATCTTGTAGATGTCTACTCATTCTTTCATACGCAACAATATGAACGATAGTTTCAAGGAAACTTGGATTCCAGTCCACTCATCCGAAAAAGGAAAATTGTATGCATCCGCTGTCGTATTTTGCATTGATTTCTCTACATTTGACGATTTGGAAACAGTTACACTGACCCAGAGGTTATTATGAACATTTTTCGCTAATTTTTCCCTTGAATAAGTGAGTTATTCATCATCAAAATTGCTAATTGTATAGTTATTTTATAAATAACAATTATTTTTATATACTTTATTAAAAACAGTTGCTAAAAATATTTCAGAATTTATATTTTTAATTCTGTTCAAAACTGTCCCTTCGCATTCAGTAGAACAGTTCTCGTCAGTATAACTTTCTGTATTCTTTTTGGATGAACTTTTTTTATTTTGTTGAAATTTGCGTGAAGAACACTAGAGCAGCAAAGGAATGCTATGGTAAAAAGAAGATGTTAGGAGCCAGAAAGAAAGCGAAAGAAACATTATGATATTCTTATGACTAAGAAATTAAAACTATCTTTGTTGGGGATGAGAAGCAATATTTTTTATCAATCATTTCGATATGGATTTAATTTCATATTAAATTTAATTAGGTTTTCCCCCAGTTTTCTAAGGAAATTCAATTTTCTTTTCCACAGGTTGTCTCAAAATGTTAATTGAATTCGCTGAAAGAATTCACGCTCTTCCGCAAATCTTTTAAAATACACGCGCCAAAAAACAATTGAACAAATTATAACATCCATTAACAACAATTAACGGCACGCCACAGACTGTGAAATTAATTATTTTGAAAATCAATTATTCTTTAGAGTATCTAGGCATGTTTTTGAAAATACCAAAAATATTTTTTCCCGTAAATAAATTAAAGCATTAAATTTTTTTTCTTCCAGACAAAAATTTTTATTTTTAATTGTTGATCATTTTTATCAAGTATAAACCTTTTTCTTAACCAAACGTTTTTACCAATATCGACTCATAAGATCTAAAAACTTCAAGACTGCTCTTGTAGCTCCTGTAGAGTAAGCGTTCCTCCTCCTCCAAACAGCTTCGGACGATGGTAAATACTGTCAATTTCTCCCTTCTGGGAGGAAAAATAAAACGAGACAGTTTTAAAAAGAAAACTTTACTTTTTGGTAACAATTTATTTAAAAAAAATTTTTGCTTAAGAAAAAAGTGACTACATTATTTAAAAGCAGTGAACTCTGTAACTAACTTATTAAAACATTGGTGCAGATATTTATTGACCAGAAATTCACGGTCTTTCGCAAATCTTTTGAAAGACACACGAATCAAAAACAATTCAACAAATTATCACATCCATTAACAAAAATTAACGGTACGCCACAGAGTGTGAGATCAATTATTATGCAATCAATTATTCCTTAGAGTACGTAGGCATGTTTTTGAAAATACCAAAAGTATTTTTTTCCCGTAAGTAAAGTAAACCATTAAATTTTTTTTTTCTGTCCGATACACATTTTTATTTTCAGTTGTTGATCGTTTTTATCAAGTATAAGCCTGTTTCTTTTACCTAGCTTTTTTACCACTATCGACGCATAGGATCTAAAAACTCCAAGATTGTTCTTTTAGCTCCTGTCGAGTAAGTGGGACTTCCTCCAAACAGCTTCGGGCGATGGTAAATACTGTCAATTTCTTCTTTCTGAAAAGTCAACAGCGGATGGCGTTTAATCATAATCATTCATCCTAAGAAATACTTTTCTTAGGTAAAAATAAAACGAGACAATTTTTAAAAGAAGACATTAACTTTTTGGTACCGATTTATTTAAATCCATTTTTGCATATGAAAAAATAATAATTTGTGGCTACATGGAGTATCATTTAAAAGTAGTGTACTCTATGACTAACTTATAAAAACATTGGCGTAGTTACATAATGACCAGAAATTCACACACTCTCACAAATATTTTAAAAGACGAGCGCACAAGAAACAATTCAAATTATCACATCCATTGACAAAAATTAACGGGACGCCACAGAGTGTGAAATTAATTATTATGCAATCAATTATCCTTAGAGTGTCTAGGCATGTGTTTTGAGAAAAAAAATTCAATTTTTTTCCTTCTGTGAGTAAAGTAAAGCTTTCAGAGTCCTTTTTTCTGTCAGAAATATTTTTTTTAGTTGTCGAGAGTTTTCACCAAGAAGAAACTCTTTTTACCGATATCGACTCATAAGATCTAAAAACTGCAAGACTGTTCTTTTAACTCCTGTCGAGTAAGTGGGGACTTCCTCTTCTTCCAATCTGCTTCAGGCGGTGGTAAATACTGTCAATTTCTTCCTTCTGAAAATTCAACAACAACCAGTTTTTAATTTCCGGTATGAAACGGATTTCTTAACATGAAAAATGAAACGAGACTTAATTTTTGAAACATTTTGGCAGCGATTTATCCGAAAACCTTTTCGCGTATGGAAGAAATATAATTTTTTGGTACACGGTTCAGAATATAAATGCATTAGATCAAATAAAAATTCATTTATTTCAGCAATATACATAGTATAAAGTGGAGAAATCCGGTAATTAGAAATTTAAAACAAAATAGATAAAAAGTAATAAGACGAAAAATAACTTCCAGGTATCTTAATGAATTCATCACGAACACCATGAAAGCAGGACTTGCCCTTTGTTATTTTACTCATTTATTTTCTTGACGACAAGGAAATCTGTCATGGAGGAAACGTTAAAGGTGAAATGGGTATACGCAAAGCACACTTTGTAAGGAATTAAACATTATTAAACTCTGAACTAAACATGTTGTAGGAAATTATCATCATCATGGCGGGTCACCAACCATCATCCTTGGCGTTCTCTCTCCCGAATGACTTTTAGACCTTCTATCTTTTTCAATATTTCAGTCACCAGATGTCGCAGTTGCTACATTATAAAAAAAACAAATAAATTACTAATATTTTTGAAGAGTGAGGCAATTTTAAACACAAATAGATAAATGCTGTTGTATTTGGAATTTTTTGCACTTCTAGGCAATTTCTTTTCTAATTTTATGCCTTTAACAAACACGACGCCTTTTTATAAGCCTTATTATTTCTTCATTTCGATTTTTATTTTTTATTTATTTTCTTGATTATTTTTTCAGTTGTTTCCAATTCTATGCCCCTCCCCCGAATCTAGCGTCCTGGGTTCGGGAATGTTCCGGATTGAAGATTCGAAAATCTGGTCACTTTATTTATATTTAAAGACGGCAATTTAAAACAAATAATATTTCAGAAAAATTCAAATATATATTTACTATCATATAGGGAATTTAGCACGGATACTCTTAAAAATTCTATTAAGTAAAACTAATTGTATAATTATAGTTACAGTTTTCATAGTAGTACAGGAAATAACATAGTTCTTACGCCTTAGAAAAATAATGCAGAAAATTACGTTACTGCTTCAGCTTTCCTAATAATTCAGCCAATTACATAATTGTTTGAACTTAATAATTGTTACAGCTACATATCGATACAGATTACATAACGATACAGCAAATTACTTAATTGACACAGCTTACATAATAATGCAGGAAGTTGTTTATTGTTACAGCTTAAGCAATTATATAGCAAATTATTTAATTGTTATAGCTTAAATAACAATACAGCAAATTACATAATTGTTACAACTTATATAACTATTAACCATTTGCCTTTGATTAGAAAAAAAATTGATGCATTAAATGGCCTAAAAATGTCTATTGAAAAAAATACAGCAAACGAATATATACAGCTAGAAGTCATTTAGCTTTTCCCCAAAGCATAAGTAACAGCAAAGAAAAAAACCTGACCGAAACAAATAGCTTTTTCTACCAGCAACATGCAACAAAAGTAACGTTGATTAAATGGCCTTTAGTTAACAAGAAAATATTATGGTTGATTGATTACGTGTATTAAAAAAAACAACTTCATCGACAAAATAATCTTCAAAGTATTATCCCTAAAGCCGCAAGAAAAATAAGTGGAAAGAACTATCAATAAAAAAATATTCTTAATAAAAAATTTAGTCTCGCAACACAATAACCCGAGTACTGTCAAGGGAGGTTTTGACTCGTAGTGATACTAATATCTTGGTGTTTTTCAGATGTTTATTTTAGCTCGGAAATCATTTAATTGATTTCTTGTAATGGAAAAGCAATGCAATTATGTGCTTCGTTTAGCTCAAGAACCTCAAAAGCGTCCACGTGCGTGAAACAACAAACAAAAATATCCAAGTTTGATTTAAATTCCCTGAAAAAAATCTGATCTCCCTAAAAAGAAGTGCTCTTCATTGAAAAATAAATAATATTTGCTCTTCACAAATAGTACGAAATGTCGCAGAGGAGGATTTGTCCTTTAAGGAGTTTGGAGTGTTTAGTGGTTTCTGTTTTGAAAAAATATAGTGGAAGGACGTTTCTTTGTAATTAAGCAAGTTTATCGGAAAATCACTCCTGTTTAATTAATGCTACTTCGTAATTGCCTTAATTGTATCGTTTATGAAGGAAATTAAGGCAATGAGAATATATTGGTTTTTAAATGCTTCAAACAGTTAAACATTTAAAATATCGAAGTCGTTTAACAAAATTGATTGATAAAAAAGAGTACATCAATTTTTCGGTTGACGGATAGCAACTGAAATACACTTTAGTCTGCTGCAATTGAAACCGAAAATTTAAGGAGGCTGTCCCGTGTTTAAGCTCATTTAATCATAGGGAGTGTTCCCCTCTCTTCTTTGTGGTATACTTACATACAACGACGCGTTTTGCGTTTAGCTTCGTAATATAGGGAAGAAAATCGAGGAAGCATTTTAGACCTCTTTCTTTTGACCGATTGGATAAAATATTTGATATCTAGCTCGTTGCCGTGCTTTCTGTATCGTGTTCCCGTACACACGGACAGACAAACAAAGATACTGTCTACCTTTTACGGCTTTAATCAAAAACTAGACATAAATCTACTATTATGGTGTTAAGATCAGATCTAAAATTAAACCATCTATCCCAGATAGCATGCACATTTGCAGCAAGTGTGATTTTTTTGTGATATTATCTTGTCATGACAAGACAAATTTGCAGCGAAATTCCTGCAAAGTAACATAACATAATCGATCACCCCCTTGCAATGCAAGTTTGCTGTGAAGTTGATGCGGCACACTTACACACCACGACCTGGATACAGTTGTATTCATCTGATTTTGATTCTTTGTCTCTGCTTTAAAAACATCCTATTTTTAATAACATCTGCTAGACCGTCCTTCTTTTTATTAATTCAATAAATCAATGATGATTTGAAAAAAACTAACTAGGTCTTTTTATAAAAATATTACTTTTGAAAAATTCTGCATCCCAAGTTTAACTAAATATAAAACTCGCACTCTAAAGAAAACTTTATACCGCCTTTTTCTTAATGCTGAAATTTTAACGTTCATAAACAAAATTAAAGTTAAACCCCCCCAAAAAACAGTCAATGTTTGTTGAAAAATAATAACTTACTTTGTGTTTTATATTTTAAAAAGTAATTACTTTTGAACCCTAATTTCACAATTTATTCCACTACCAAAATGTAATTATTAGTGAAAATCGCTCTCTCTTTGATTTCAGATCATATTCTCAACTCAAAAATTATAGAAAAATTAATTAAATCAAGAAGTCAATCAAAAATAACATGTAGCACAATCGATCCTTGGTGGGCGAGGTCTCGCTGGTGTAATGGTTAACGTAACAGGCTATGTAAGCAAATTGTCCGGTGTTCGAATCCGAGTTTCGTATGCGTACATTCTTTTTTGCTACTGATTTGCAATGAGCTTGACAAGTTCATGGCAAGTTTGTCGTATAGTGACTTCGAAGTTTGCATTAACTTGCAGTCTTGTTATGAACTTGCGGTCTTGCCCTGATGAATTTGCTGCAAGTTTGCAGACTTGCATAGCAAGACTGCTGCAACTTTGTTGCAAACTAAAATTGCTATATGGGATATATTTGAATAGTATTGATATATTTTGAGTTATCGCATTTACATACGCACGAATAGACAGATCGACAGACAGACAAGTCATGGATGGATTTGGCGCAAAATGTTGTACAGATCTTAAAATTTTAGTAATTAAACAATGTGCGAAATTTTATCTGTCTGCCGATGAAACTTCTTGCGTTTCTGACTTATCTTGTTCACATACACGAGGATGGACAGACAGACGCATTTGCCGTAGATGAATTTCGACCAAATTTCATAGAAATTGTACAGTTATGATGTAAAGACCGTCTTCCGAATTTCATTCATCTAGCTACATGCGTTCTGAAGTTGTCCAGATCACAGACCGAAGATATAATTTCAAAAAAGTTTTCTTCAAACTCAGGTAGGTCTAAAACGCGGTAATTCTTCTAAATCTTCAGGTCAAAATTCTTGAGTATAATAATAGAGGAAGGTGGCCGAATTTCGACCACTTGGACATTTTTTTTATGTACAGTTACAGATAAGTAATTTTAATAAATAACAAGGAGTAGAATCCAAATCTGCACAACAAGTGAGACAACGCAATTAAAGCAAAAACATTTTTTAATCTCAGATACACACCAGTATATAAGGCGTGAACACAAGTATGGCATTTTATGCACTGTATCAGTTCTTCTTCCTTTGTTTCCTCACAATATGACACAACACTACGTAACCTTAGTTTTTGTTCCTTTTGAACCAATAGTTGATGTCTTTTTTCTTCTTTGCTTTGTGCCTCCCAATTTATAAGGACTACTAGTGATTATACATGCTTTCGGGGTATTCCTCTAGTTCAGGATAATAGTCCCATTGATTTAAACGGTCCAATTCAGGCAACTGTTTGTGGTCCAATCTCAGAAACTTTCAGAGAAGAAAAAAATCCCTTAACCTTATCTTTAACCATTTTAATTGCAACCAAACAAGTTTCCTCTCTGAATATATTATAACATATTTTCCTACTTAATTTAAAACATCTTAAGGCTGTTATGCTTGTGTTAAAATATTCAATTGATTATATCTAAATCTAAATACCTGTTCTCTAACTGTAGCCACATAGCATTTTCTCTTAAAAATGATTTCATACACCACATTTACATCGGTACAACATGATTTGCCCATTTCACTGCCCAAATGTTTAATAGAATTGAAGTTATGATGCTGGTCCAACTGAGCGCAGGTTTTGGGCCTCTTTGGACTAGTAGTAATGTCTCGGCTTCGAGGCCGAAGTTTTCAAGGTTCGAAACCAAGTTCTACTTAAAATATGTCGTGTTACGCGTTAAATTTGATGCCAAACGTCCTCCCGCTGCACAGTGGTTCATTTTCGTTCTCTAGCGAGACAAAAATTATAGCATCAAAACTAAAGCCTTGAAATTTGCACAGTTTAAATGAAATGGACTTTAGTTGCATGCAATGAAATTTCTTAACAAACGGTTGGATATTTCTTGATTTATATTAATTAATCTAATTCGTTCCCTCTATGGAGAAAACTGTTGTAATCTGTGCAAAAGTTGATAATAGTTGTAAAAAACATAAAAAAAGGTAAAATTTACCAAATGAAGGAAATAGCTTAAAAATAAAATTTGGGAAATTTTAGAAATGTCTGGTAGGTATTTATTTTGTTTTTAACATTTTAAACATTTGCAATGTTAAAATATATAGAATAAATAATTGTGCGACAAATAGAAATGCCTCTCAAGACAATTAAAAAGTGAAAGAATTTCGTTAATATAATATAAATTTTATACCATTGAATCTTACCATTGAAAATACCATTGAATCTTAAATTAAGCTTACTTTTAAGACTAAAATTGCCGCTGTTTTCGCAAAAATAACATGAGAATTCAATTTCATGAAAGGCTCTTCATGTGAATATTCGAAAACATTTTAATAACTAACTTTTAAGCGTAATAGATAAGGGTAACGCATTTAATTGTGTGAATTATATTCTATATTATTTGTTATTTATGAAAAATTATTTTATTAAGTTTCCTCATTTTACCGTCCTTTTAGATGTAGCTGAAGACATCGCTTGAGAGGTTGTCACTGAAGCAACGTAAAACTACCTTTACAATTTCAAATCGCTGTTCCAAAATTGTTGCGTTTTTAGTATGTTTATGTCAACTAATAAATCAGAAATAAATATTGAAATAGATTTAAAATACTTTTGAAGCCATTCAGTTTACTTCTTAAAAAGTTGAAATGTGTTTTAGATTTACTATCCGCCCACTTAAATTATATAATCTTTTGATAAAATTTTCGAATTAATTCTCGATTGAATTTTTATTCATTCACATCTAGGCCAGGTCAAGTTAATTTAGACTTCCAACAGGTGTTTATCGACTCAGATATTTATTTTTGCGTCATTGAAGGAAAAAGTGAAAATTCTTCACTGACATAGATATTAAAAAATAAAATAAATGAAAATGTCGGGGCTAATTTTTAGAAATGACGATGACGATAGAGCACAAAAATGATTTAAGGTAGTCTCAAGGTGTACAATGTTGTGCGCATTTACTTTAAATTTGAAAATTTAGAGCAAAAAAGTACGCTTAAAATATAGTATAAAAATATGGGAAAATTAAAATAATCTGTTAAAAATAGTGTCATTAACCTGCCCTGGAATCAGACATCATAAAAAATATAAAATTAGACAGATAAAGAGCAATGTACGTCTCTACAAAACGAAATCCGAAGGCTAACTGAAATGCGATTCAAGTGCTCGGAAGACATTCCCCAACTTTAACCTCCGTGAACCTTCTTAAGGCTGCGTGTTTATGCAAAAATATTTATGGCTTTTAGGGTTCCTAGCGGTTCTCTACCTAACCCCAAAGAAACTAAACCCATTTGCCGACCTCAAAATTTTGATTTTGTCGCGTTATAAACCGAAACTGGACCACTGTGCGCTGGTGTGGTGCGGAAGTTTGGAGATGGGGTACCAACTCAGGTGCCTTCCTCGTTATCTGACCGCAGTTAAAATTGCGAGGTCGGTCCCAAAATAGCCCTCGGGACGTTTCTATAACTAACTGAACTAAACTTTCTGTATTCGTACACGAAAAAATGAAAAAGTGCGTTATCTCTTATCAATAGGATTGCCATTCACATAAAGGGTTCCTGAAGTTTCGAAGCGTTTTGCGATATTTCAACATCAGTACTTACAACAAGCAGGTTAACACAGTAAAATATTACTGAGTGATTCGATTTACATCATGGTCTCATTATCACCTGATAAACTAATCAACCATTATTTTCGAGTCGAACATCACATTTCCACCACACAAGTAAGTAACCACCAGAAGATCTTTTTAGCTACTTTTAACGACATATTTACGGTCAAAAGCCTTCGGAAGGTCCTTGAGCAAACAGGGGTGCGGTAATTATTCCAGTAATTGAATATTAAGCTTAATTTTATTTTCCTTCGCCGGGAGTTTTTTTGCGTGAAAGGGAATATTAGAGGAACGAAACAGCACGTGGTTTTGGCGGAGAATATTACGTTACTAATTAGAAACGGGATATTCTATGGAGTCCATTTAAAATATTAGCGGTTGAGTGGTTTTGGCTTAAGGACGGGCGAAACATAAAAAGGGGAATTCACTTGGGGATCTAATTAATACTCTTAATTAGTAAGAAGCGACCAGCGAGCAGAAATGGTTTCTTACTGCTGAAATAATAATAGTTTCTTGGCGCTTTTGTAATAAAGTCGTGTACTTGCGATATGGATACAATCAATTTTGTTCGTAGGAAAAGGCGAGTGTTGTAATAATGCTTTTAATAACTTGGAGGTTGTCTGGGGCTTTGGTTACCCTTAAGATGTTTTTAAATGATTTATTTCACTTTTTAGAGAAAAAAGTCAAATAAAATTGCACCCCGTATAGAAAAAGAGATGGAACAATTTATTTTGCTTCTTTTTTAGTAAATATTTGTTGTTGGGTTTTGTTCGAGTGATAGTTAAGCGCAAAATATGGCTTATAAATGAGTTCATTGACTAGAAATGCTGCGTCAAAAAAGTTTTCTATGGAGATAATGTAACTACAGTGAAAGGAAATATCAAACAAATGGCAAAATGTAATGAAATGCTTGGAATGAAAAAACAAACAAACAAAAAAAAAACCGATAGAGAAATTTCAACATTTATGAATTTTGTTTCCCGTGGGCAAATCTCAAGAATATCATGTTGAATTTAATGTTTTGAAAAATTTCAAAGACACTTTACAAAAACATTTAAAAATAACAAAGTACCTTTGTAACTCAAATCACAAAATTCTCTACAATGTCTAATCTTGTAGTTCGTGCAATACTCTGTACGATGCAATTGAGATTGTCATAGGATGAAACCGAAAGTTATTCCGAAACGAAAAAAACTTAATTTGTTTTGTAACGAAGTGATGGAGTTCTAAACAGTCTTAAAAACTGCAAATGCCAAGCATTCAAGCAATCATGTTCTAACATGAATTTTAGTGGCCACTTCATTTGGGTCTGAAGTTGATAACCATGCTTTGCACAACCATCTGATAATTTTAAAAGTCCACAAAGAATTACAAAAAAATAATTTTTCACCACAAAATTAATTCATCACCACAAAAAATAATTTTTAAATCCACGCTTGCTTGGTGAAATTTGTTTATGGAGTAGGCGGGGGGAAAAGTAGGAGATCGGAGAGACCTGTAGCCGATGGATTTGCGTTGCGTGGTGCATTCGTGAATGACCGTCTTAAGAGAATGCTCAGGGGAAAACAATCTCGTTCGTTTATATACTAACTCTTCTACACTTTTATAATATTTGGTACAACATAGTGTCATATTAAATCAGTTATAGATAAAACTGACTAGCTCTCCACTTTCCTCCACATGCACTTCTTCTTTTGAAACTGGACTGTGTTTTCATCTAGTGACGTAAATTTTATTTTTGTTCTGTTGAATCATGTTTTTCTCAAAACTGATTTTATTTCTGATGGTAATAAATCTTGTGTTTGGCGCAATTTGTCATGAACTGGACTTTGTACCAATAAAACATACTATACTACTACCACTTCACTTTCTTCCAAGCATCCGGAGCATATTATGGAAAAAAAACTATTTTTACACTCTTTTAAAATTCAAAAGATTACCTTCCAAATGACACCAATTTCATTTCCGTACAATTTCCCCCTAATTTTAATAAATGTTTCAAAATTAATTTTAAATACAATTTGTGGCAATGATTTTTATTGTTGTAATGAAATTCAAATCTATTTTATTATTTCATCAGCTCTTTCACTCGCGGGCTTTTGCTAATGTTAAAGTAATGATTGAATGAATAGCTTTCTTTGGACATTAATTTCAATACAGAATTTTCACTTTCTCTTTTAATAACATGAGAATGGGTTTTTTACGGCATTCTTTCTGTAAACTGCGTGATTTAAAAATTGTTGTGCATAGATTACAGAAGCAATAAAGCCAGACGAATCAAGCCCGAAACATTATCATGCTACAATGTTTCGGACTAGAGATTCGAATTTCTGACTTTTTGTAGACGCCATTATAAAAATTGATACGCATAGATTGCAGAAGCATTAAAGCCAGACGAATCAAGCCTGAAACATTATCATGCTACAATGTTTCGGATCAGAGGTTCGAATTTCCGACTTTTTGTAGACGCCATTGCCCATCTACCATAAATAAAATAATGTTGGCGAATGATTAAATAGAAAATGTCACCGAAGAATTTATTCTGAATAACAGGGATCTAAAAACGTCAGGAAAAAGTATTAATAGATTTTTAATTGAAGGAATTTCATTCATTTGTATGAGGCTGCTATATAACAAAGCAATTCTTAAATTGCACTTCATAGAATAAATTGTTTTTTCATCAGGAGTAAGAGTATATAAGCTTACGTATGCACTTTCAAATCTTGAAATACAGTACGAATACAAGGGAATCGAAGGTACGAATACAAGGGAATATTATACAAGGGAAATCATCTATAAACATACGCTTGATGATCAATGACTGCTCATTTCCATTAGAAATTGAATTTTGCTGCTCTCCGGAAATTAACTTGTCCCCAGAACGTTATGATTCTATTTTGTAAAAACATTCAGGAAGGTAATGGATTTAAAAATGAACTAGTAATGAACCATCACGATGTTAGGAGACAGAAAACATACCTGATCCGGCACAGATAATACAAAAGAATTCTTTTATAGAGAATTAGCTATATTTCTGACAGGCGTTGCTATGCAACAGAAACATTCTAAAAAATACGGTGACCTCGTTTCTAGTACAATGGTATATAGATGTATAATTAAGATTCGGATAAGAATATCCAGCGACACATATTGATATTAGCTGATAAATGGATATGATAGCAGAGTAGTATGGAATAGAGTTAAAGGATGCGAGTTTCAATGCAATGTGAATGCATGAGAAAAAGATGCTCATAATATTTAAAAATGCATTTCTTAATTATATGGTTCTCTATTTAAAACATCATAAGAACCAGTTAAGAATACAATTAAATTCTTACAGACAAAAAAATTAAAGAGGATTCGAATCTGTAGTCCAAAATATCGCAGTGTGATAATGTTCTAGGCTTTATTCGTCTGTCTTTATATTATTTTCAAAAATTTAGTCTTCAAAACATAGCAACGATAACATATACACTAGAAAATGTATTATTACAAAAATCGTCCGATTGAGTGCACGTGAATGCAAGCCAGCAAGCAGGATAATAAAAAATGAAGCTTTATTCCACGAAGATTTCAGCAAACACTAACGTAGCCCATCTAACAATACTGAACAGTACTTATATAAATTAACAACAGAAATCACTAATAAATCTCAGTCATAGCACTTTCTATAGCGCTCAAATGTCTCTCAGTCCAGATTCACAGCTCACCAAACCCCAACTGATCACTCTTATTTTGAGAGGTTGCTTTTTATACCTTTTCCAACAGGAAGTGACGTCACATAGTAATCTCTAGAAAGTTCTTGACATTTCCCGCTCCTAGTAGTGATAGGACTAAATTTCTTGTATTTTCTAAAAGTTTCGTTTTGTCGTCAAAGTCGCCAACTTTATCGCGAAGTCACGAAGTTTGTTGCCGAGATTAGCATGCCAGGGAAACAGCTTTAAAACTTTGTGACAGTATTTAATGTCTGTACAACCCGCGTGTGTATAAATTCAGTAACTAAAACAATGAAAAGTAAATAACGCGGAAATAAAATTGGTTCTCACTGAAAATATAATTTTTTGTATTTAAAGTGTGTAAGAATGGTTTTGTGTAATAATACTCAAAAATTTCAAATTTGAAAGCAAAATTTGTTCAAGTTTTAATTAAAAGTATAACTAAATTTTGAAAAACCCTTCTAAGTGGAGAACCTACTACCAAGAAGTAACTACGTCCAAGATTTGGTATATTCCAATGGTCTGCCCTATAGATTGTTTTTTTTAAAACTATTTTTGCATCATGCGTGTTAATCATGTTAATGCGTTGCTACATATTGCATGACGCATTAGTGATAGTATCCAACTTTAAACATTATCCATTATAATATTAAAATCGCAACTTTTGTTTTTCTCAGATGCTTCATCATTTATAGTATGCCATTTGGAAATGAGCCCAAAAATGATTATGCTTATATGATATGCAACCAACCATTCTGGATTAAAATAGATATAATTTCTCTAAAAAATATTTAGGATCACTCTTCTGCAATACAGAGTGTTGACTATTGTTTGTTTACATAATTGTGATCTTATCCTAAAAATTTTAGTATGACGAAGAAATGATCTTAAAGTTAAAAATAATACTCATTTAAGTATATCTATTTGGGATTTATATTGACTACCGAAATTTATGTTTATTTTAACTAGACGCCTTTGACAACCAAGCTTGATTCATGAAAAGAAATTCAACTGAATCTCTTATGCATAATTTTATATATGGCTTCTGAAGAAAGTAGTTTAAACCTTCAAATTAGCAGACCCTTAACCCGCGTTCTTTTCGTAGCCTGCACTTGTTCTGTTCCTTGTCTACATAAACATAAAAATACGCTTGACTTCAGCATTAAATTTGCAGACATTTGACGCCAGCTTGCTAATTGGCTTAAACACGGTGATAAGAAGACTATAACGCTAACAACGATAATCTTTCGTTCAATGGATTATATATCATTATATACGTCTATCTTAGGACTTCCTCCTTACAGATTTCACAGAAAAATTTATCAAATAAAAGAAGAAAGTAAAATCCATAAGATATTTTTTAGCATTCAACAATGGAAGAGAAACGTGCAATTGAATATTTGTTTAAACAATGACAACGGTTTGAAATGTCAGCAATGAAAAGTATTGTTGTTAATTTTACATAAAATGTACTTAAAAAATTATTAAATTAGAAAAAAATTGTAACAGCAACTAATTATATCATTAAAAGGATTTTTTGCACTATCAGAGTGAAAAATAATTCTTGGCTGTAATATTTTGAAGTTATTATGAAAGACGCTCAAAATTTTGCTTAATTTTAAATTAATTAAAATTTCTCAAAGGCCTCTTTAGAGGTCACATTATCTACCAAGTATGTTTGTGCCAAGTTCGTGAGCCGTATCAGTGTGAGCTCTGCCCTGTGAGGCACAACAAATAAGAACGGACACATAACATGTCCATTGCACACACACACACACACACACACACACACACACACACACACACACATTACCCCATACACGCCTTACTCCTAATATCAGTAGAGATTATATGACAATACACTGGGGTTTTATAAAATAAGAATCCGGTTAACGAACTACAACACATTCATACATCTTTTTTCAGTAAGCCATATGACTCTAATACTACAGGTTTTGTTAATTACAGTAGAATCCTGCTAACTGAACCATACACAGGCGCACACACACACACACACACACACACACACACACACACACACACACACACACACACACACACACACACACACACACACACACACACACACACACATTACACACAATATATTCTTTTATTATCAGTAGAGATTATAGACAAACTAGGGTGGTTTTATAAAATACAGAATCCTGCTAACCGAACCACACACACACATTAATTCTTTATTATCAGTAGAGATTATAGACAAAATACAGGGTTTTTATAAAATACAGTAGAATCCCGGTTAACCGAACCATACACACAGGCACCAAGCCAACCCACAAAGTTCACACACACACACACTACAATGTCACACACACAAAAAACAACACACACACACACACACACACACACACACACACACACACATTCTCCTTTATTATCAGTAGAGATTATAGATCAAACTACAGGGTTTTTATAAAATACAGTAGAATCCCGGTTAACCGAACCACACACACACACCATTCTTTATTACTTCATCAGTAGAGATTATAGACAAACTACAGGGTTTTTATAAAATACAGTAGAATCCCGGTTAACCGAACCATACACACACACACACACACACACACACACACACACACACACACACACAATACTAGCACACACACATTACACACACATTCTCCTTTATTATCAGTAGAGACAAAACTACAGGGTTTTTATAAAATACAGTAGAATCCCGGTTAACCGAATCACACACACACACACTCCTTTATTATCAGTAGAGATTATAGACAAACTACAGGGTTTTTATAAAATACAGTAGAATCCCGGTTAACCGAATCACACACACACTCCTTTATTATCAGTAGAGATTATAGACAAACTACAGGGTTTTTATAAAATACAGTGGTAATCCTGCTAACCATCTGGCCACAGGCACAGTCATTTTCAGGCACACCACACACACACACACACACACACACACACACACACACACACACACACACACACACACACACACACACACACACACACACACACACACACACACACACACACACACACACACACACACACACACACATATTCTCCTTTATTATCAGTAGAGATTATAGACAAACTACAGGGTTTTTATAAAATACAGTAGAATCCGGTTAACCGAACCACACACACACACTTTATTATCAGTAGAGATTATAGACAAACTACAGGGTTAACACAGTAGAATCTGAATAATCCTGAACCATACTACAGGCAATACGCCACACACACACACACACACACACACACACACACACACAATATAATAATAATAACACACACACACACACACACACACACACACACACACACACACACACAATAATAATAATAATATCTTTCATTATCAGTAGAGATTATAGTCAAACTACAGGGTTTTTATAAAATACAGTAGAATCCCGGTTAACCGAATCACACACACACACACTCCTTTATTATCAGTAGAGATTATAGACAAAACTACAGGGGTTTTGCAAGTAAAATATGAATCCCGGTTAACTGAATCACACACACACACTCCTTTTATTATCAGTAGAGATTATAGAAGCAGTGGTTTTTTTATAAAATACAGTAGAACTTGCTGAATCGAACCACAATACACACACTCCTTTATTATCAGTAGAGATTATAGACAAACTACAGGGTTTTTATAAAATACAGTAGAATCCCGGTTAACCGAACCATACACACAGGCACACACACACACACACACACACACACACACACAATACGCACACACACACACACACACACACACAATAATACTACTAATAATAATATTATTTTCCTCTTTATTATCAGTAGAGATTATAGACAAACTACAGGGTTTTTATAAAATACAGTAGAATCCCGGTTAACCGAACCACACACACACACTATTATCAGTAGATTATAGACAAACTACAGGGAATTTTTTTATAAAATACAGTAGAATCCTTGCTAACTGGAACTATCATAGTACACACACACACACACACGCACACACACACACACACACACACCACGTCACACACACACACACACAATACACGACACACACACAATACACACACACACACATTTCTCCTCCTTTTATTATCAGTAGAGATTTTAGCCAAAACTACAGGGTTTTTAAAATACAGTAGAATCCTTGCTAACCGAATCACACACACACACCTTTACATTGCAGAGATTATAGACAACTACAGGGTTTTATACAGTAGATCCCTGGTTAACCGGAATCATTACCAATAATACCACCTTTATTATCAGTAGAGATTATAGACAAACTACAGTGGTTTTATAAAAATACAGTAGAATCCTGCTAAATCAAAACCAGATACCACAGGCAATACCACACACACACACACACACGTCATCAATAACAATAATACTGGTCACATGTCATCACACACACAACCAACCACACACACATAAATACACACTAAACACACACACACACACAAAACACACACACAACTACTATCAGTCATCATTAATACACATACATACACCATCCCAATTACTTCCTATTATCAGTAGAGATTATAGTCAAACTACAGGGTTTACAAAATCACAGTAGAACTTCGCTGTTAACCGAATCAAATACCACATACATCCTTTATTATTTCGTAGAGATTATAGACAAACTACAGGGTTTTATTATAAAATACAGTAGAATCCTCTGTTCAACCGAATTCATCACACATTACTCTTTATTATCAGTAGAGATTATAGACAACCATAGGGTTTTTTATACAATAGACCTGTAACTGGACATACACAGAGAATCCGGTAACGACACACACAGGCATGACATACAGTACACACACACACAAATTGGCATATATCACTATCAATAATCAATAATAATAGCATTACACATCTACTACACACATATAGTCATTACCACAATAGCACATACAATAATACGACACACATATTCTCCTTTTATTATCGAGAGATAGTAGATAAAACTTACAGGGTTTTTAAAAATATCAGTAGAATCCCGGTTAACTGGAAGGCTAATAATACAATACACTCCTTTTATGTCGTAGAGATTATAGGACAAACTAAGGTGGCTTTTTATAAAACAGTAGAATCCTCGTTAACGAACCATCACACGGCACAGCACATACTCACACACACACTACATACACACACACACACACACACACACACACACACACACACACATACACACACACACACACACACACACACACACACATACTCCATCATCACATACACAGACGTAATAATTATTCTTCCTTTTATTATCAGTAAGATTATAACACTACAGGGTTTTTATAAAATACAGTAGAATTCCTGGTTAACTGAATTAGCACAGCACATATACATTCCTTTTATTATCAGTAGAGACGATAGTGAGACAAAGTAGAATCCGTAAGCTGACTATACAAGCCAACACACAGATACACACACACACGTGCAACCACACACACACTACACACATAGGCACACACACAGTCATCATACTAATACACACACACACACACACACACACACACACAATATAATAATACACACATATTTCCTTTTATTATCAAAGTAGAGATGTAGACAACTAACAGGGTTTTTATAAATAAGATAGTAGAATCCTGGTAACTCGAAAAAACCACACACACTTACCTTATTACAGTAGAGATTTATAGACTACATGTAGAATCCTGGAACGAAATCACATGCAGGTTCACATGGTCATTGTAACACACACACTTAGCACACTAGCCACACACACACACACACAACTACCCCACACAACACACACAAAATACATTCTTACATTACTATCACATACACACACACACACACACACACACACACACACACACACACACACACACATTCTCCTTTATTATCAGTAGAGATTATAGACAAACTACAGGGTTTTTATAAAATACAGTAGAATCCCGGTTAACCGAAGCAAAGCCGTTTCGGGTGACGATTTTTTCGGTTAAGCCATGAGCGTCTATTACTATTTTGTGTCTAATTACAGTATGCATTTCTGAAATGTTTTGAGTGCGAAACGAATTAAAAATCTCTTTGCAGGCTATCTTTATTAAAGTTAACCCTCCGTAGGACGCAATATTCGCACAGGCAATTTTGGGCTCAGTGCGCCTGACAGGCACAAGTAAACAATAACATAATTAATATTGTTGATATCCATTAATTTTAATCTTATCATTCTAAAATTAATCACTGAGCTTTTTCGGAAGGCTTGAAAGAGAAATGTGGGGATGTCGTTACAAAAAAAGTCATCCTTTGCGATTATTTCCGTGCAGCACAGCACATGTCTTTTGGATTTGCAATTTCAGAGGCATTTCAGGTAACCCGAGTTCGGTTACAGTATACAGTTTCGGTTATTACCCGGTGTTTTGCCGTTATACCCCAACTTCGAAGGCATATATATCCTCAACAAACCAAGTAAGCGGGAAAGGAGATCTATGCTACTTAATTTGCTAAAAGTGAGTAGGCTACGACTCTTCAATAATCGTTTCATCTCACATACGAAATTCGTCCTACCGATAGATGGAGCAACTTACGTTGGTTTCCACAGTTTTCTGAAAAGGGGTGAGTTTGCAAAAGCAGAAATTCTGCTCGGCCTCGTGTAACTAAAGAGAATGTGGAACAGATTCAACAAACATTCATTAACAGTCCAGACACTCGATTAGACAGCCGGCAACTGCAAACACCTCACACGATGGTATGGAAAATGATAAGAAAGCGATTGATTTTGAAACCATGCAAGCTGCAACTAGTACACGTTCTTTCCCAAAATGATAAAGAACCGAGAATGATGGGAACAGAGAATTTCGGAGAAAAGAGGATGAGTTCTGCTATCGATTGGATATCGTTCGTGTCTGGCTGTGGTCACATTGAAAATTTATAAACTTTAAAATATCATTTTTTATCTAATTTATTCAAAAAGGCTGTAAATTCTTTAGTTTTGTATAGCTCTTGAAAGTTAGTTGGGATATACTTTTGCAAACACTCTGTTTAATTTACTAAATAAGCATAGTTAATGTCCATGAGATTTGCAGTGAATTCGTGTGGTAAAAAATATAGGCGCGGAAAAAATTGCGCTTTCAGCGGTGCTCGGTAGTTCTTTAGTGTGAGATGGGGGCGGGGGAGAGTGAAAGCCTGTTCAGTCTCAGAATATTGATATTTCAATCCATCACCATGCAGTCTTCAAAGTGTGTGGACAGAACAGTTATCTATAAGAGAAAAAATGGACCTCTTCCGAACTGCTATCAAAAAAATTTGAGAATGCAGAGTTTTTCAGCATGTGAAAATGCATTTCAGAATTCATAAGTCAGAGGAACCTATACAGAACTATGAAAAACACCTCCTCATCATTAAACTCCCCCCAAAATTCATAGCTGGTACAACGCTTGCGTATATGAAACTTCGGATATGGATTTTCACCAAAATTGTATTCTTCCATCATACTGTCAGATCATGAAATGAGATTCATGACTAAAGAAAAATATTACCTACGACCAGCGGCGACGAAAGTTGCGTGAGGGGTAGGCAACCTATGACAAGGTGAGGAGTGGGGGACCTTTTTACACTGAAAGGCCTCATTAAACATCGGCAGTTGGGCAAAAGGCAGCACGAACAGAATCTTAAAGGTTATTGTTCTGTAATTATTATAGGAAGGGAGACAAATATGGAATGCCATTTACATTTGGCAAAATGTTTATGACTAGAAATGCTGATTTATGGAAAGTTCACTGTTAAATTTGTCAACGAACTGTTTACTAACTGTACATAAATTATTACTAATAATTTATTAATAGAAAAGTAATAAATAATGTAATGTGCTTAGTTAAAGGAACATTTGAGATGAAAAATATATTACATATAAATGATAATCTACAGAACACAAACGAAAATTCTTCTTATTTTTAGGAAAAAATTTCTAATCTTTTAAAAAAAAATTCTAATTTTTACAAGAATCGCACACGTAACTTGCAATAGAGTAACCAACACATTCTGTGTGAGTCCATTCTTCAGTGCATTTTAGCAAATAGTTTACAAGTATGGAATACTATTCCATATTTGGCGCAGCATGGTCAAATCTATGGCTCTTTCGCCACAAAACCAAACTCACTCCATATTTGTCACTCTACTGGCATTCCATATTTATCGCCAACTGGACATTAGTTTTCGAAGATAATAAATATGGATTCAGGAAACGAAACCTGGATGGATTATAGACTAAAATAAGCCTCAAAATGTGTCCTAATAGCCCACATAAGAATCACAAACCAAGAAATAAAAGTTAAATGAGAAAATAATATGGATAAGATGACTTGCCGAAATTTACACTTTCCAAAAAACGCAAAAATGCTCGTAATAGAAACGTGGTTTCAGTTGCAACAGCACAGACGACACTAAGGTAATGGCGGTTCAACAGGAAATATTTCGCATTGTTTCTACTCGACCTATTCCATATTTGTCGTCCTTCCTCTACTAAATTACAGACAAGTATATTATTCAATCAAATTATAAATATGTGGAAAGGCCACATAAGAAAATCAAAAAGGCCGCAGGTTCCCTACCCCTGGACAAGGTTTTGATTTGGTAATTCACGGGATATGAGAGACAAATGTTCGTAGAAATCTCTGTTTCTTTACTCTCGACTAACGCTCAGTGACAGTGGGAACAAGCCAAATAATTTTTAAGTTTTGATGGCGCTATCAGTTCGATATACTACTGCTTTCGGTTGTACTTCCAATTTTTTGATGTTTTCACATTATAATTATATCATTTAAAGCTGATTTTGGTACTTGCAGGATTTGGTATTCACTATCTCCTTATAATATCCAATATCTTGTTCGAAAGCACTGAGCTCTAGCGTCTGGCT
Source organism: Araneus ventricosus (assembly GCA_013235015.1). Taxonomy (NCBI): domain Eukaryota; kingdom Metazoa; phylum Arthropoda; class Arachnida; order Araneae; family Araneidae; genus Araneus; species Araneus ventricosus. Next base: position 1,062,028 of record BGPR01000125.1, read on the forward strand.
CATTGTCTCTATTTATGAGTTCCCATTCCTCCAACGGGGCATTTTAATGACATACCAAATTGAATGAACAGCATAACCATTTCTTTGTTGCGGCTTCCAGATATTTTTGACAATATAAAGTGGGTTAATAGTTATGTTTCTGACCTCTTTGAAATGCCATTAAGGTCAGATTTTACTTACAGAGGAGAGTTCTGATTTCGATTTTGCTTATGAGGCACCGATCGGAACAGATTGCTGTGAGAGCGATAAGCGTTTTAAGAAAAGCTGAGCTCTTACATAAAAGTCTTCTTGAAATTAAATATCAATAAAATGCTTGCAAGAAAAACCTTTTCATAAGACAATTTTGTTTCACAAGAAATCAAAAATGATCTAACTTTTGAAGTTTTGCAAAACTAAGAGAATTAAAAACTCCTTTATCCTTGATTCGATTAACGTAATTTCGTCACTAAACAAGTAATACCACCTATATCAATTTTTCAAAGTTTCAAAGAGGAAGAAAAAATCTCAATTTTTTGAAACCAAGAACGAATATTTCTGAATTTATTTCACATCTGGTAGGAACATGTGGTCTCATGTTCATACCAGATGTTAAAAAAAAAACTCAGAAGCATTCGTTATTGGTTGCGAAAAATTGAGTTCTTTCTTCCTCTTCGAAAATTTGAAAAACTGAGATACGTGGTGGTTCTTGTTAAGAGACGATTTACTCATTTTTTTCAGAGAATTCATCGAATTAGTCATTAGAATTTTGGAAGAACTTCTACAAAAAGCACAGAGCGAATGAATTTTTACCACTTATTTCATAGATTTCTTAAGTATGGGGAAAATTGCGTTGTTTCTTCATTAACAGAAGTAGTGTTAGAGCCCCTCCTGGGGGCAGCTTCTTCCGTACGCGGGGGGCACGACCTACTGTATAACGGCAGGGGCGTAAAGATGACCCTCTCAAATTTTCGCCAGATCTTTATTTAACTACTAGTTGAATAGCCCATTGCGTCAACTGGGTACAAAAATTTGCACCGACGGGGACCCCAAAATCTCGGCCTCCCAGACCCCCCACCGGCACCACCCTTGTTCGTTAGTATAGTCTTTCTTAAGTATTATGCAAGACTTACAGAGAGATATTTTGTAAAACTAGTAGCTAAACAAATATTTAGCTCAAATTATTTATTTGAAAGATTTTTTATATAAATGATCAAAATATTTAGCTTTAAGGTTATTTATTTTTTTCATTGTCAAATTCTGGAGTTCATAAAAAAAGATACATGTATATTTACATTACACATGTATATAGACATGTACACACATATTTCCTATTACAAGCTCTTTTGTTACAAAGTGAAAATTTCTTTGAGAAAAACATAAATTTTGAGACCTAGTTTAGATTTTCAATTTCATTTTTTATTTATAGAAGGAAATAGGGTAGTTTGTTAGTTTTTTTAAATGCATCAGTTTCCAAACATATATAGCAAATTGCGAAACTACTTTTCTGTAATATATTATAAATTCATTGCCGTCTTCTGTATTTTCTAAAGATTTAAAAACACACTCTATTAACATCCTCTCATAACAAAAGAAATACAATTTTTCATTCCTTAATCTAAACCTACTGCACTTAAATATAATTACGTATTGTGTTTGATACACAAAACTAATTAATCCTTCTTCGGTAACTGATAACTGTTAATTGCATTACACTTAATCAAGAAAGTAATACTCATTTACGGAAGTGTTTACGTATCTTTATATTAAATACTCCATTCTATCTGGAGTGGATAGAAAAAGTGGTTTTTTTATGCATCTGTAAGTAAAAGAAACAAATAAAATAAAAAAACTCGATCTCTTTCACATCTCTACGAGTTTTGGAATCAATTCCGAAAATTGCGTTACTCCCAGCAGACAAAAGGGACCCAAAGAATCTGGTTGAGCAGTATTCTTAATATTGATAGTAATGCTTGTTTCTTGTCTGGATGGAATTCCTTTCATCTCTTTCTTGTCTTGAATAACGAGATTCGCAGTGAAGGTCGCGAATGAAGCCTTCGTAGAAATTGATTTTTGTCTCGGAGTTCAGCTAGAAGGTCCCTTTTTTATGCTTCGTTGGTTATCAATCCCCGTTTTGTCTGCTACATTACAATTTCCACTATTTTTTTAGCATTATCTTTAGAAACTCTGTATTTGGATAGCATTTTTTTTATTAAAGTGAAGAGATTTCGATTGAAAATTTCTCCTCTTGTTATTTTATTAATGTGAAATTATAATGAAATCTTATGATCTTTTTACTTAAAGTAGAAATAATGGTTAATAGATGGTGCAAGACAAATCTGATAATATCTGAAAATTTATTTATGCATACGAGGTCTATCTGAAAAGAAACCGAACTTTTAAATTGAAGAGTGAACGCGTCAACATACCAGTACCGTAGTAATGAAGTTGTGCAATTAACCTTGTAATTAACAGTGGGTAGTTGTAGAGTTATGTAGCTGAATTTCTTACGAGAATGCTGCAATATTTTGCTACTATGTTATGAGTAGTAGAGTGAAACCGGTATTTTTGTTTTTAGCGATTATTTGCATTTCGAAAAAGGAAGAGCAACGAGTTTTTGTGAAATTTTTCTTAAAACTGGCCAAAACTTAACTGAAACATTTCAGATGTTGCATCAAGTTGATGAAGAAGATTGTTTTAGGTGTCCCAATACTATGAATGGTATATACGTTTTAAATCGAGCAGAGAATCCAAGAATGATGATCCAAAAACTAAGTGGTATCCCACATGATTGGGTGATGTTCAGGTCGAATAAGTGCGTGCTTTGATTAGTGCGAATTATCGTTTAAATGTCCATAAAATTGCTGTAGATCTAGGCATCAGTAATAGCTTTTTCTACACAATTTTGACTGTAAAAACATTGCAGCAAAATGTGAGCCTTATCTCTTTACTGATGAGCAAAACATGAATTGCGTCACAATTCGTCAGGAATTATTGGAATATCAAATTATCAAACACGAATCAAAATTTTTTTAAACAAGTCATAACAGATCGTAACTCTCCATATTGAAATGTGCACTTTGTTTTGTTCGCAGTGAAATCCACCTTGACAAGTCGATGATTTGAAACAAAAGAACAGAGTGAAGAAAATTCGACGTGAGGCTTAAATGTGGTTCCAAAAAAGGATTCCCGACAAACAGTTCAAAAATGGGAGACAAGTTGGGATCGGTGTATAAATAGAGGAGGTGTGTATTTTGAAAGAGAACAGAATCATTAACAGGACCCTGAGCAATTATTGATTTATTTTGCAAGTTCGGTTTCTGTTTGGGAAAAATATGCATTCATATTTTTTAAAGCATTACATTTTTTATATCGGATTATTGTAGTGTTTAGACATACACATGATATATTATTTGCCCTGTTTTTATATTTCTTCTGATCAATCTTTATTGTACTATTAATTTTTGTTGAAATAGAGATAGAAGATGGTTGGATTTTAAATGCAATCTTAAACTCAGTTCAACACTCTAATGAAATTTTTAAGATTTTTTACCATGTGCAACAGGTTTAGCTATTCTCTTTTTTTCCAGTCGTACGTACTTTTCTGTAGTCTGTAAAAGAACTGCGTCCTTATTTCTTAAGCCATAAGGCTTCTAATCTCATGAGAGTTTTATACTAAGAAATTCTATAAAAATACATAGATAGTTAATACGGTGTTTGTTAAAATCATTTTTTCTCCTAAAATGTTTTATCTTATATTCAAAATTTGAGGAGATTTTTCCCTAAGTTCCGTACATTGCGAAATTTTAAAGCTTATCGCATGCAAGAAAATACACTAATTAACGATTTCCTTAATATTACGGATAAATGTTTTATGAGGTAAATTTTACTTTGAACAGTAGAAGTTTTGAACCAGAGCTCATATCTGGAATTTTATTCTTTCTAGAATGCACCATTTACAGAAAATATTAGTTATTATCTCGTAAATTACTTTTCTTAATCTTTCGTTGCTCGTAATATCTATCTAATCTCGTAATATCTAATAGACACTTATGCAGTCTACATCTATTAGCTGTTTTTAACTCATTACAGTTTTTATTTTTTTTAAAGAATACTCATCTACATTTTCATTAAGACAAATTATTATTTCTCTAAAGAAAAAATTATCAAAACCGGATGAAGATATCATAGAATAGATTTTATATCCGCTAGATGATCATTTAAAGATATTAATGACATAATTTAAATGATTAATTATGTCATTATTATTAATTATTATTATTAATTTTTTAATGAAATAATGACATTTAAAGACATTAATTACATTATTAGAGGACATTATGACCATTTAAAGACAAAAAGGATTGCAGCTAATGGAGGATTAATTGTGTTACAGAAGAAAAATCATTGTTACATTCCTTTAAACACACAATAAAACACATAATCTTAACAATCACTTGCAAGATATGAAATAAAATATTTTTTTTTCTTGTAGATAAACATACGACACTTGAATATAATTTCGAATTGCTTTCGGTGCACAGAATTTGTACTACTTCGCAAATGTTAACAGTCAATTTCATTATACTTAACTAAGAAAGCAAAACCCATTTGTGGAAGTTGTTATGTATATTTGTACCAAACGCCCTATTCTGTCTAGAGAGGGTGAATAAAAGTTAGCTTTTGATGCATCAGTAAGTAAACGGGGCAAATGGTAGAAAAAGAAGGTCTGTATCTTTTCGGATCTGCTCGAGTTTTGGGATCAATTTCGAAAATTGCGTTACTCCCAACAGACAAAAGGGACCCAAAGAATCTGGTCGAGCTGTATTCTTAATATTGATAGTAATGCTTGTTCCTTGACTGGATGGAATTCCTTTCATCTCTTTCTTGTCTTGAATAACGAGATTCGCAGTGAAGGTCGCGAATGAAGCCTTCGTAGAAATTGATTTTTGTCTAGGTGTTCAGCTAGAAGGTCACTTTTTTATGCTTCGTTGGTTATCAATCCCCGTTTTGTCTGCTACATTACAATTTCCACTATTTTTTTAGCATTATCTTTAGAAACTCTATATTTGGATAGCATTTTTATTAAAGTGAAGAGATTTCGATTGAAAATTTATCCTCTTGTTATTTTATTAATGTGAAATTATAATGAAATCTTATGATCTTTTTACTTAAAGTAGAAATAATGGTTAATAGATGGTGCAAGACAAATCTGATAATATCTGAAAATTTATTTATGCATACGAGGTCTATCTGAAAAGAAACCGAACTTTTAAATTGAAGAGTGAACGCGTCAACATACCAGTACCGTAGTAATGAAGTTGTGCAATTAACCTTGTAATTAACAGTGGGTAGTTGTAGAGTTATGTAGCTGAATTTCTTACAATAATGCTGTAATATTTTGCTACTGTGTTATGAGTAGTGGAGTGAAACCAGTATTTTTGTTTTCAGTGATCATTTGCATTTCGAAAATGGAAATAAGAAGAAGAGCAACGAGTTTTTGCGAAATTTTTCTTAAAAATAGCAAACACTTAACTGAAACATTTCAGATGTTTCAGCAAGTTATGAAGAAGATTGTTTTAGGTGTACCAATACCATGATTGGTATATACGTTTCAAACCGAGCAGAGCATTCAAGAATGATGATCCAAAAACTAAGTGGTATCCCACTTAGTTTTGG